>JANAWD010000204.1:28038-60800 GCA_027627245.1 Meripilus lineatus | reverse complement strand
CGTACATGCGAATAAGTCAAGTTCGCTTCTCCTTCTGGTCAAGTATGGCAATCGCGACGTATGTGTGCAAAAGCTCGTTCGCCATAGGATCAAAGCATTCACGAAAGCCCGATCGTCATGACTGCGCATGAGAGTCCATCGTATTCTTCTCCCAGGGGGCTCGCGCCAGGTGCCAACGGAGATTTCATTGTGGCAACGGGGTCCATTTAGTCTGTGCAGACAGCGGAGGATCATATATTTCTCCCAGGATAGAGTACGGCCCCACTTGATCATCAACTTTCAATGGACCTGGCTGGTTACGATACCACCGCCCAGTTAGCTCGTCATCATCTTGATGGCCTGGTATATCATTGCACACATGTAAAGAAGCGTGCCTATGTCCTATTCAGCCGTTCTGTCACCTCATACGTATCTGCTCGTTGTCAAGTCAATGCTGTCTTGCTGTGAACTTTCGGGAGGGATGATAATCAGGATAGTTACTTGTTTGGGTGATGTGAAGAGCGGCATTTTGCTTACGTCATCAGCGTCTGCGCCTTTTCGACATCACGGACTCGTGGTTTTGACGGTCAATAGCACACCCGCCTCGTCTCTCATCATACAGGACCTGTTTTACGTTCATCATGGTATGTCTATGCACGTCAAGCACCCTAGTCCGAACATCCGATTCACGGCTTTACCAGGGAAAAGCCAAAAAGACACGCAAATTTGCCCAGGTCAAACGTCTATTGAATCCAAAAGACATCCGGCTGTGCGTACACTGCCAAACTGTCGTTTCTCTGAATCTGACGGTGGAACAGTAAAGAGAACCAAGCGAAACAACAGAAGAAGGAGGCTGAGGTAAAGGAGAAGGCTGCCCGCCGAGTGTACGTCCAAGGTGTTCCACTTCACCTCCTATGGATCATTTACCATTGTTCTCCGTCCACCAGGACACAAGTGGCATCCTCCCTGTTCCTGCAACATAATGACGCTTTGGTTCCACCGTACCGGGTTCTCATCGACACCAATTTCATCAACTTTAGTCTCCAAAACAAGTTGGAACTCGTGAGTGGAATGATGGATTGCCTCTTTGCAAAGTGTAAGTTTCCGTCAATCAACCCTCTGCGCGGAAAGTCATTGAATCAGAACGGGTGCTGATCACTGCGTGTTGGGTTCTCAAGGCATTCCATGTGTCACCGACTGCGTAATGGCAGAGTTAGAAAAACTAGGGCACCGCTATCGGGTGGCGTTGAGGTTCGTCCGTTTTTCACTATCCATTCCTGGATTTCGCCATTCGATACGATTCATCTTTGGGATATATCATACAGGGTAGCCCGTGACCCTCGCTTCGAGCGGTTGTCTTGTTCGCACACCGGGACTTACGCAGACGATTGCTTGGTGCAGCGGGTCACATCGCACCGGTGTTATATTGTGGCCACTTGTGATCGTGAGCTCCGAAGGCGGATTAGAAAAGTACCTGGGGTACCTCTGATGTATATCGTTAAGCGGCGATACGCTATCGAGAGGTTACCAGACCAGGGTGCACCTGTGTAGAGTACGTATCATCATTGCTTTGCCTTCATCTCATCTTTTCTGTATCCTGTTGTGCTTTTTTTGTCAATCTGTAGTCCTAATGTGAGTAGAACCCTTCCTTGATAAACCCTCACTGCTTCACCGCTCAAAAATGTCGTGCCTTGTAGTTATGACACCCTTAATGGAATCCGTATCGGCCTTGGTCCTATCACGGTCATCAGAGCCAAAAATCACTGAGAAATCGTAGATATGGCCATGCTATCTTCTGAGGATCCGGACAAAGCGTCAAAATGGGGTTGTTTCTGACGCAGGATACTGACCCGTTGTCTGGGCACTTCCCAATGCTGACATGATGACACAAGGAGATCGAGGAAATGAAGGATCCGAATGAATGGAGATCCTATATCCAACGCGAATAAGCTTCTCCCTTACCTCCGGTGCTCCAATGAGAATATTTTGTGTGGGACTGCGAGTCCCTAACGAGGTGTGGACTTATTTTACTGAGACCATTGCACATGCTCTCGTTACTTTATCTGATTCTAACGGCCAGCTATCTCCCTCTCCCATCCTCAGATTCTGACCCCAAACCTTCAGGAAAAGCGTGCTTCGAGACCCAGGATTATCTTTGCCGCCCTCTAATATATCGCTCACTTCCCAGCTCTTTCCCCTGGCTTGATAATGCTCATAGATTCTGCCGCCCCTCGAGATCACCAGGGATATGATCGCTTCTCCTTAGTAGTCTCCTCTTACAGACGTCATCGGATATGTTCCGTTGGACCCTCATTGCGTGGTGAACAACATCAGAATAAGTACATAATCAGCTTTTCGGATCTTACGAATTGTGGGGAAATGCCCTTCGATTTCTGACTTGTGATACAGACATTGGAGTGTGGGTGCTTCCTGTGGGTGGGCGGATGTCCTTTTGTTCCGTAATATCATGTCATCGTGCTCTGCGTTATCTACAGAAAGTAGGAGTGCAATAACCCCTCCAATTGCATAGGGGTTTGGAAGGATTGAATTTTTGAGGAAATGCTTTGTCGAATTTGTGCATGCCGTTTTCGGCTTCACACACCCCGATTTGGAAGTCATCAGACTGATGCGCCACAAAACAAACAGGCCACAATAACGCGCACGTGATGCGTAATTGAGACGCGTCTTGAAGATGACACGACATGACTGGCGGCTGAGTCGGGACCGTGAATTTCGAACATCCACAACACTTGACGCGTCTTTTGTTCCAACTAGTATCTTCCCCAAACCTTCATATCGTACTGATACGATTCCTAAAAGTTTCAATGGCGAACAACGATGATACTGTTCCAGAAGCATACCCCTATATGTGGGACTCGGATTCTTCCCTTTCAGTAGGAGAATTTCTGAAGAAGGTGCGTGAGTCACGCAATCGTTTCCGGTGTGAGCCTTACCCAAGGTATTATTTCCGTCTAGTATAAGCCATCTATGGTCCAAGATGATGGCACGAAGCCCGTGAGTTCGCAACGGCTTCAATACAATAGTTCGGGAGCTAATCTTCATATTCCATCTCACATAGTGGTTGTGGGTTCGCAGAGAGGATTTTCAGGTTGTTCCTGGAGCTCGGGAAGCTGCGACGGCAGAAGCCGTAAAGTATTGTGAGTCTCATTTACCCCATATTAGATGTCCTCAATTTCTCAATGGTCTTCAGTGGGAGAAGTGACGGACAAGATCGAAAATATCAAGGTCCGTTCCAGTATCTCATTGCTAGTATCTTATATCTAATCAATGTGCGATCCTAAGAACGACGCGTCCATTCCTACTCGCGGAAATAAAAAGAAGGGCATCAAAAGCAAAAAGGAACTTCGAGAAGAAGTTAGTAAAATGAAGAATGAATGATGGATTGAACGGGAACTTACGTTCTTATTACAGCTGCAGGCTGAGGCTAGGGAACAACTCAAGGAAATCTCTGTTCGTAACGGGTACGTCTGTGGAAAATGGTGAGAAGATCTGTCTGCATTTCTGGCAAGCGTGGATGCTCACTTGTTCCATTCGATCGTAAGGTTGATATTCGCTCCTCCAGATAAGGTCGACATGATCTGGACGAGTCTCGCAAGTGAGCGATTTGGTTCAGATATTGAACCTCACTTCTGATCTTTTATCCAGCTTCTCTGATTGAGGGCCCCTTGGCAAGTTCGTGTGCGCAGATTGCCAAGGTATCGACATGCCCCAAGAATGAGACCCCCAACTACCAACATGTTATGTGTCTCTACATGCCTGATGTCTATAACCAAGCTGACGTAACTGAGGTTCGCGGCAGCTTATACCATCTCCAAATTGGTCTTTTGTCGTGCTGAAGTCGAATTCCATACAGGTTATGAAAATTTTGCTTGGGAAGCATGGTCTGAACCTCATGGGTGTCAAATCTGATCTTTATACTTCCATAGGTGAGTCTCACGGGAGCTTATTTTCAGCATGCACATCTCAAACCTACGAATACTAGGCCTGGACAGCAAGCACCCAAGTGGTATTCAATCTACCGTAGGTCTATGAACGAACCTCGGAATGTCTTAAAGCTTGTTCACGCCCATAACCCAGGTCTGGAGGAATACCACGCTTTTGCCGGATGCTGAGATCAAGGCACGTGGAAACAACGTGTCATCATGTCCAAACCATTGAACTGACGGAAATACTTTAGAAACTGAAAGATGACTACTACTCTCCACTGAATGCCGCGAAATCCCCTGATGCCAACAAGGCCGCGGAACCAAATACATCATCGGCGCCTCCCGCGACGACGGATAGTAAGGCTAAGCCGAAGTTAAAGAAGAAGAAGGTGGATGATGACCCTTTCGCGTCCGACAACGACGAAGGCGATGGTGATGCTGCTCCTCCCGAAGAGGCTCCTAAGGAAGTTAAAGCGAAAGCGAAGAAAGCGCCACTTAAAAAGAAGAAGGTACAGGACGATTTCGAGTCCGATGGAGACAATGACGATGAAGAAGAAGAACGGAAAAAGGGTCTTAAGGCTAAGAAGGCTACCGCTGGACAACGGAAGTCTCGGTCCAAGAAAAGACCCAAGTCCGAGGATGAAGATGAAGACGAAGAAGAGGAAGAGCGTCCGAGAAAGAGAACGGGGAGAAAGTAGTCCCAAGATTGCTCCTGTGTTCTCCGTGTGCACCCTCTTTTCGTTATGTATGATTATTCTCCACATTCACTCCTCGCGGCTTCATAATATTCCATAATCTATTCTATCTCCGAGTCAACCACTGGCTATGATGACTTTTGATTAAGAGCCTGGCGGATAAATCTGCAAAGACCACGCACTTCCATGCTTCTCACCCCTTTGCATTGACATACGCGCTAATATTTCTTGTTGCCTTGTAGACAACACAGCCCGTGTTTCCAATTTCCGCCAGGTGGCTTGGGGTCTTCTCCCGGTGGTTTTCACTTGCGGTTCTCGCAATTGAAGTCCACACAACTTTACCGATTGCCACCAACATCCCCAGAGCCCTCGAGGTGATGATCATACCCCTTGACCCCGTACTTTGCCTCGCCGAATATCTCCTTGTGTCAAAAGATGTCCAACATAGGCAAGACGCATCGCCACTGTCGAGCAGGTGGTTTTAATCTATTGTGGGAGGCCGGCGCCAAGGGTTGCAGTCGTGGCTCTCTCAGTCTGTATCTTGTAACGTGGGGGTGGCTTCTCAGGCTCACCAAGATCTCACCCTTAATCGCGCCGCACGGCTCTCATCATCCGGAAAGCGGCTCTGTATTCGCGGTCGTCTCGGTTTCATACTTGTTCGTCCTTGCTTCGCTCATTTTTGAGGATGAGGTGCGTGAAGAGTGGAATGTCTACCCCAAAAACAAATGAATGATCTTAACAAATTTCCTCTGGCTCCAATCGTCAAAAAGGACGGGTAGGCCTTGTGTCTTTGCCTGCAATCCAACTCAACCCATTCGCTCTCCCGAGTGCCCCCCTCATGTCCTCCATCGCAACATCACCCACTATTTCCACGTCGGGTTTTCAGCCCTGGAGACCTTGGAGTATCCCTCTCGACATATCATATATGCGCCGCACCGTTTGTGGCTTACTCAACAAAATTACGAAGGTGAATTTCGACTCCGTCTCCACCAAGATCGTTCAACTTGCAATCTCCATCGAGAATACGGATGACCCAAAGCTTCTGGACGCTTTCGTCCGCCTCATCTTTCAACGTGGCGCGGTCGATAAACCCCGTGTAGACGTGTATGCGACACTTTGTCAACGGATCGTCGACGAGTTAGAAGGTGAAAGGGGTAGGTGGAAAAGGGTTGACCTCTTCCACCTTGGGAACCCCATGGATTGTTTTGAAACTTGCTTCCGCCTCCTCTCGCAATACGAATTTGAACGTATCATTCATGAGGAGACATCGGAGACACTCCATTCCTTCATGATATTCGTTGGGGAGTTGGTGGTTGAAGGCGTTCTATACCCGGATGACGTCCAAGGGATGTTAGACACCTTGTTTCGGCGTGCAGTTTACGATGAAGAATGTACCGTGGCCATCTATCGATTCTTAACCCGGATCGTCGGAGCCTTCAATGCCTCCCTGGCTCTGGAACCTCTGATGGTTGTTGCACGTATCGAGGAACTGCTACTGGAGAATAGTATATCTGTCAAAGCGCGCTACCTTATGATGGTGAGTAAGGAACTGCCAATAACGCGCAATAATTTCACTGATGAAATCTCCTTTAGAGTATGCACGACCAGGCTCTTTATCCCCGCCCCCACGACGCCTTCTCATCGACGCAACAACGTATCGAAGTCTACGGCCTCGATCCGAATGACAGCGATTTCGAATCTGCTGTTGAGGATGACGAAGGAGTGTCGACCAGCGACATCTATCACACCTGTCAAACCCATGCCAAACAATACATCCTCAATCGTCAAGTCTCCGAGGCGGAACAGTTCATGCGTTCCTTGAACCCCGAATATCGCAGCATCTTTATATCGTATCTAATATCCACCACCCTCAATTGTGGCGATACCTCGGATGCGTCATTTGTCGCTTCCCTCTTCTCCCTCGATTCCATTCGACACCTGTGCGACCGTTCCACCTTTGTCAAGGGCTTTTGCGACGAAGTAACCCATCTCGAAGACACATCCATCGACGTTCCACACGCCAATCACCTAATGGCTACCATGCTATATGGTTCCCCTCTTAACGTCGACGCTGTCGAGGAGCTGGCATCGAAATTGCGTTCGCTGGACGTAAAAGACCGGCTGATTGATACATATTCAACTTTAGACACGAACAGTGATGTCGATGCTCCCAAGCACTCAAAAGCCCTGTCAGGCCGCGAGCACACTGTGGAACGGCTTCGTCCCTCTTCCCGGCGAATTTACGCATACTGACGTCAGGGTAAGTTTTGTTTCATCTCACCAAAGGTAATTCACGGATAGACTTCTCGGCTTAGGTTTCACATCACTCTTGATGCTTCTACGAAGCATCTCGTAATTCGGTATTGCTCCAATCATACAAGAATTATGGTACTATGTCCTTAAGATACTGTACACACGATTTATGCCTTGCTTAGACACGAGTAGACGAATCAGGCACTGCTTTTGGTAGCTGCACTTCCACCTGTATTTTGACGTACCCTCCGTTTCTTGGGGGCAACGTTTTCCGTATCGCCATCGTTCACTTCGTCACCCGATACTCCAGCCGATGCACGAGCTCGTTTTATACCTCGTTTGCGAGTCTTCTTGCGAGGACCGACTTTAGGATTCGTAGGATTCGCCTCATCTTCACTAGAACCTGCTGATGAATGATCACCGGGTTTGTACGCCGAAGCATCGACACCTAGGCGTTTGTTACGTCTGGTCATTGGTTTCTTGCTCACAGTGGGAGACGGAGGAGGGGCTGGTGGTGGTGCTTGAGGTTCGCTCGGTGCTGGCTGCTCGGACTTTGGACGCTTCAAAGGGACCTTCTCTTCCTCATCTGAATCGGAAAGGGCGATGTCCGATAGTGAACTCGAAGACGACGACACGATACTGGCTCGTCTCTTTGAGGGTGTTCTACGACCTCGAGACCCAGACGCAGTGGAAATTGAGTCGGCTTTCAGAGGCGCCACCTTGACAGGGGAACGCTTTGGGGCTTTCACTTGTCGGGGGGAGTTGAGACTTGCAGTACGCGCACTCGTGACCTCTTGGATGGTCAACGTCGGCTTGGGCTGGCGCTTGGACTTGCGTCGAACATTTTCTCCAGGCTGGGGGAGATAGAACACTTCGTTCTCTCTCAGGTAATCTGCGGCGACCAGTTGTCGAAGAACGTGGATAAGATACAAGCTGAAGTCCAAGCCCTCAACATCAGGTACCAGTCGCAAATTTTCTGTGACTTCAAGGACGCCATGGTCTTCAATCTCCTCTTCCTCCAGAAGCTCTGCCTTGCCCAATGAGCAGCCAGGGACGACAAAGAAGATACGAGGTCCACCGTCTACGATCGGTATACTGATCTTGTGGAACCGACAATTAGAACGCGTAGAACGCATGGAAGACCTGCCGGCAGTATTCCTTGGGTTTGGATTTGGGTTGGGTTGGGAAGCAGAGAAAGGTCCAACGCTTGGGGAACGCGATTTCGGCTTCGGAGGTTGTAAGGATTCGTGACGGCGAATTGGTTGAGCACTCCCTCGCCCTGAGGTTTGTCTCTGGAGCTGGGAAGCATCGGCCTTCTGGCGAGCTCCGTGTGCATGGAACAAGGGAATAGTGGGAACGTGTTGCTCCGGCACACTCGACGCAACGGACGATGACCGGGAAGAGGGTTGTGTGGATGTAGCTCGCCCCTTAGAGGTACCACGAGTCTTCGAGACGGAGGGACGTTCGGTACGTTGCGTTGATAGCATCGACCTGACCTCCTTGTCATCGTCATCGCTGTCACTCTGAACCTGAACGACCTTCTCCTTCTCCTTTCCCTTTGACTTCTTCGACGGGATGTCTAGTTTTGGGGCCGGCATTTTGGCTTGATTTCGCAAGGCACTCAAACGGGAGGAACGTTTTGGAGTAGGCGGAGGAGATGTCCGTTTTCGCTTCAGAGGGCGCGGTTCTTCCGTCGGCGCATCAGATGATTTGGCTGTAGCAGCGTCATCTGTAGGGGGCAAGGTTGCGATAGGTTCATCATCCTTGCCTTGAGATTCAGGTTCTGGTCTGTGGGAACAATGAGACACCAAAGTCCAGTTTGAAGTTGAAAGATATCCTTACAATGCGGCATGAGCCTCAACAGGCGTCTTGGGGCGCTCCACTTCGACAGAAGACTCTGCAATTTGAGACACTGTTGGGTCTTGTGTTTCCGTGGCTTCAGAGGGCTTTACTTCGGCGGCTGCCGGGGAACCTTTCTTCTCGGAAACAGCCTTGGATGAACGTCCTCGATCATCGTGGTAGTCAGGGTCAAGTTCTCCTTCAGCATCATCATCCACATTGTGAACCCTCTCCGTGTGGGATGAACCACGTTGGGTGCCGTTCTGTGATTCTGATTGTTGGGTGGCTGACACCTGGGAGGGCTCAGGGAGGGTCTTTGTGGCGTCGGTCTCGAGTGGGGTCTCCTGCTCATTGACAGATACAGGAGGTGTAACAGCTTGAGTATTTGTTGTACTCGTGTCCGTGTTTGTTTTTGGCACGGGTTCATCCTCGGCGACTTGCGTTTCAGTCCCTTGCGCTGGCTCAAGACAGATGGGTTCGATGTCATCTCCGGAGATCAAAAGTGAAAGTCCGGGAGCTTCTGGTGAACCACCCTCAGGGTCTTCATTTTGCTTCACTACCGTATTGATTTCCTCCTGACCATCCGACGAACCGGAAGAGCCCGTACCATCACTCATGGGAGTGAACAACCCGCTAATGCTCCGGTCCTTGATGTGGCGTAATAAGGAAGGAGGCAGACCCTCAGATATCGTTTTCGTTGATAGCTTCGTGTTTTGAGGCATTTGCTCTATCCCTGGAGTCGCACCCCGGGCCAGATGTGATTCTGAAGGAGCGGGACTTTGCGGAGTTGGTGAGTTAGTGTAACTCGCGGGATCGGGGACCCCTGGGTCTGCGGAGACGGGCATTGGGATGCCCGCTTCAAGCATTCGTGGCGCTTCATGCACTTGTGGTGCTGTTAGGGAGTGATCCTCATGTTTCTCGGTAGGGCTGGAGACGACCACAGCCGGAACTGACTGAGAACTCGACGCGATACTGTCTTCACTAGAAGCGCGAACAAAAATTTCGGGCTGTACGACACGGGAGGACTCCTGAACGGCAGTATTAGAGACAGGCATTAGGATTACATGCTACACAACCCAAATGGAAGTAGCGGTTCCACATACCTCAGGTTCTGGGACGTCTACATCGGGAGTTGACAGTAAGGAGGACATCCTGGCCTGAATCTGTGCCCGTTTTCGGGACAACGTTGTGCGCCAGCTTGGAGGACGCTCATCTTCGCTATCATATTCCGGAGCAACATGCTCAAGATTTGCGCTGTGCGATGTGATCTCGCGAATGGTAGAAAGAGCGTCCGGCATTTTGGGTGATTTTCCCTTCTCCTGGGGATCATTCTGAGAGGTGGAAGCGGTAGTGTCTAAGAGGTTCTGGGAATCGGCCAGAAGAACCTCAGAGTCCTGAAGGAAATGCATGAGATGACAGGTTCAGGAATTGTGGTGATGAACTGACCTCGAAGGTCCTGCCCTCTGTGACCGGTTCTTCAACGCTGTAATCGACAAGGCCATTAGGACTATCTCCAGCATAACTGGCAATATCGACGCCTTCGGTAGGTTGGGCGATGGTTTCGTCGTCCAACTCAAGGACAACGTAAGATTGGCTGTCCGAAAGATCCGCAGGCATTGAGAATGTGCCATGTACAATCTCTTCTGCCCCGATATCCGCACCAGAAGTATCTCCTTCGGGGACTCGCTTTTCTTGACGATCGACGAGAGCTTCGTTATCGGATCTTGGCTCGTGGTGTCTTTCCCCCACGGACTTCTCCCTAGACAGCGGAGCAGGGAGATCACCAAAATCGATGTCTTCAGATAAAGGCTCAAATGTGGAGTTGTGTGGGATTTCGGGCTCCATATAGAACGAGTTGAGATCAGTGTATAGGTCAACTTCATCATGGAGACTTGGACTGGCTTCTCGTTTATCTAGAGTTTTTACTGTTGAGAAGAGGGGTAAACATGGTACAGCGCGACCATACCTTCTAAGACCGGTTCAGAGACTTGTGAGATTTGAGTCTCTGTCAAATCTAATGACGGCCCGCCAGGATCAGGGTGCGACGTTGCTGTAGCTTCGACCCCGCTTCGAGATAGAGCATCTTGCTGAGGGAGAATAGATGGTACGTCTACGCTACTGCTCGTCAAAGTTGTTGGTAATTCGACCTCCTCTACCTCGTCTTCGTCGTCATCACTTATTTCATAGACCTCAGAACCTGGCGTCGCTAGATGACCAAGATGTGTGGCAGGACGTCCCTTAGGGAATGCAGGTGTCCAATTCCAGTCAACATGTCCTGTGAGAGATGGGCGTTGCGGAGACTCCTTGTCGTGGGGAGTGCGAAAGTTGGGGGATGGCGACATTGGCTTCATGATATTAGAGACGTCGAATTCGTCGCGATCCTCTTGGTGCAGTGAAGTTCCTCCTATCGGTGCATCGAGGTCTGCGTAGAGGTCGCCGTAGTCAGACTCGTCGTCGCACTGTTGAAACATGGCTGATTCCCGAGGGTCAACGGATGCGTTAGACAGAGGATTGACCTCGATTTCATGGCTACGTGGATGTGACGCCCCCAAGCTCTCTTCAGATGGAACGATAGGAGGTCCGGTCACCGCAGCGGGGTCATCGTTTTGCGGGGTAGAAACCAATTGCGTTAGATGAGAGGGCGATAAGCCAGATGGGTCACCACGAAGGTCACCCCCTGTATAGAGATCGTCTACTATTGCTCGTGGTCCGGCCCAAGGATCCGTGATGTCTACCGGCTGCAAGGTAGAGGTCGGGGGAAAGTCTAAGAACAAGTTGATGAGATAATGTTTAGGACCCTTTGTGGGAGACCGACCGTCGTTGTCCTCATTTCCGATCGGCGCTGGAGACCCCTCATGGGGCAAAAGGTGAGGATTGGCTCCTCGAGACGAGCTGGAAGGCATGTCGCCGCCTGTATATAGGTCTTCTGCATATGCCTTTGGACCCACCCACGGGTCTGAGATATCTGGAGACTGGGCTCTTTCTGGAGAGGAGACGATATCTAAATTGATCTGGTCTGAGTAAAAATCGAGACTCGATAAAATGCAAACGACCTTCTTCGCCATAAAAGTCGAATAAGTCGCCTTCGATCTCCTCGTCCTGTACAGCACTCTGCCCCTGCCTTGGCAGGGTACCTTGGGTTGACTGGAAAACACAATTGGGCAGAGAACATACTTGGGAGATAGACGGGACTTACAGGAATATTCTCCGTGACATCCTCTGAATCCTCCTCCGAGACATCATCTTCGGACTCATATCGTTGAGCCTTAGCAGGAGGTACATCGGCGTCCTCGTCGTCAGAGGAAAGTTCGATTGCATCTTCCGGACCACGATGCGCCTTCGGAAGGGAGGGTTGCCCTTCATCCTCGCTTGATTCCTGGTAGTACTCTTCCCCTTCTTCATACTCCACTTCGCCTTCGCCTTCTTCCTCCTCTCCCTCTCCTTCTTCTAACTCTTCGCCGACCTCCGCTTCGTCCCAGCCATCATGCCATTGATCCTGGGCCACTGCTTCGGTTTCGTCGTCTTCGCCTTCGTCGGAACTCAACAGTATAGGATGAGCTTCATTCTCTCCTTCGCTCTCTGCTTCTTCTGCGGCTCTCTCTTTGCCCTTGGCCTTCCTCCGTGCTACGACCTCAGCAAACGAATCCTCGGGACCTTCTTCATCATAAGCAGACACGTCCCCGCCAGTTGTGTCGGCTAGATTCGGTTCAACAGGAGTCCCTGGAAATTCATGACCGAGGGCGCGTTTCAACGCGCCAGTAATGTCCCCAATCCACGAGTCAAATTCAGTCTGGGTAAACTTGTCGTATGGGTTATATATTGGGGCGCGCAGGGACCCTCTGAAGCTAAATTGCGTAGTAGATGTTGGGGTAGAATTTGGTGCACCAGGAATACCTGGAGTTGAAGCTGGCTTAGCCATCTTCTTTACCTGTCAGGAATGAAGAATAAGTCTGTCAGTTGCACGAGCTCACTTGACACTGAATGGGATGAGAACAAGAGAGGAGTTGATCCAGCCTGAGCCACCGACGCGGGACACGCCACGTGCCCCGCGTCAGGCGCTCGGCAAGCGCCGTTCGTGGGATATCTCGCGTCGAGGCCGTTCCACAGTGACCGAAGCTTTGACCAGGTCAAGTTGGGATCCGAAATCAGGTCGGACGGACGTATTTCTCTCGTCTCGGAGGTGAACAACGTCAAGCGTTGCCTTTTCTTTTCTCAGAAACGACGAGGTTCTATTCACTGTCTGTATGCTTAGGTCTCTGGCTTTATTGACCCGAACCAGGTCTACACCTCTGTTATTCAGACGACAATTATCAAACAAAACGTTGGGAGCCTACATGAATCACTTCAAGCCGCTTGACTTCGATTCTGGACCTTTAGTATGGATAGACTGTGAAATGACTGGACTCAACCCTTCTAAAGATAAAATTCTAGAGGTAGCGGTATGTGTTAAATTCATTGCGTTTCATTGGGAGTTATTCAAGAAAGGTCAGCTAGGTCCTCATTACCAATGGGAAATTAGAGCTCGTCGATCCGGGAATTGAGTTCGTGGTACAAACCGACAAAGCGTCACTTGACCAGTGTGTCTTCATGACCAACTCTTCTGTTAGCCAACTGATAGCTTACCTTCCTAGAATGGACGAATGGTGTACGAAACAGCACGGTTCGGTGAGGCATGATCAACAGTAGCACAACACATTGCTAATCCCTGTTTGAACACAGACCGGTTTGACTGAATCGTGCTTGCAGTCGCCGCATACACGCGACTTCGTTGCACAAGAAGTCTTGTCATACGTGAAGAAGTGGATCCCGAAACAACGAGTCGGCATGTTAGCTGGAAGTTCCGTTCACGTCGACAAATTGTTTCTCATGAATGAGATGCCTGAGATGATAGATTGGCTTCACTATCGGTACAGTCGTTTGCAATTCGCTCTTGACTGACCAACTGATCCCCCGGAGCAGCATTGTCGGTATGTCTTCACATTTTCCCTAATGTAGTTGTGCATGTTCAATATCTGTGACGTGAAGACGTATCCAGTGTCAAGGTCAGTCCAGGCGTGAGTCTGTCTCGGTATGTGAGGTAACCCAGATCCCCATATTGCGTAGGAACTATGCCGGCGATGGTACCCAGGGACCCATCCACCAAAAACATTGTTCAGTGGAAATCACAGGTTGGTCTCTTGTGTCTTCTCTCACTCCAGAGGAGTCGTCGCTTAGTACCACAACGTCTCCCAGGGCATTGGACGACATCAAAGGCTCTATCCGAGGTACATATCCATCAGCTTCTGAACCGAATTTACCTGACTCACATTCTATCAGAGCTTCAGTGGTATCGAGACAATATCTTCAAGCCCCCTTCGCCTTCACGTCGTTGATATCATTGTCGACGTGTTTCATGACGATCCCAATCATGACGATTCTATCATCCTTGTGTAGGATCTGCATTACGTATCATATACGGTCGCCGCCATAATCATCGTTTCGAACGTGAACCTGCCGAGAGGAAAACTAGTACTGTATCTACAAAACACATGAATCACGCAACTCCGCCGATGGCTCTCGAACTTTTATCGAGCTTGTATCTACACTGAAACAGGAAGACTCGCTATTTTCGGGACTTGGCAATGGTGTCACTCCTTTCCCAGTTGCCATCTCGTCGAAACAACCGTTGGGGGAGTACGAGTATTCCTGGACCCGAGGTTTGTCCATACTCACTTCGTTCTGGATGCGAGGTATTCGAGGTGCATCCATCGTGATGTCGTGGATAGAGAGCTCAGGACATCGCGGCCGCCCATTGTCTCAAAGTGTCCTGAGAGAATCCTTATGGATCTCAAATGAAAAGTATTTCCGTGGTATCTATTATTCACACACGTCAAGGAACTGCTGGAGTCTTCAGGAAGCACTTCGCCCTTTGTCGCAGAGCCACATCTTACATCTCGAAGACTACGTCGTACCACGAGGGTCGAGGTTTCCTGTAGGATCCGGCAATGACGAACTGTGCGCTTGATAGGAGGCTCGACCCCACACTGGAATTGAATTCTGCCTCAATCCCTCCCCACAACCGATACCGAAGATGATCCCAAGCAAAATAGGCGGGGTAACTTCTGAGTCCATCGACGTCAAGTCCCTCCGGACATTGGGTCTATGCGCCTAATTGGGTTTCACCCCCTTATCGTTGAAACTGCTCGTGCTCTATCGTTCGCCCACGGTCCCAGGATCATAAGGCCCATGTTATCTGATGATTACCCGCGAAATTTCCGTCCAAAAAGCTGCATTACGTAAATTCCTCATGTTTTTTTTGGGATCGGCCAACCTAATCTTAGCTTTGTGTGTGGTATTGGCTCCTCCGTCCAACTCGGGCATTTTGAGCTTAGCTCTTTCGAGTCAGGAAAGTAAGAGCTCGCGGCGATGCAGAGCAAACGCGCAGGGTGGCACAATCTATCCCCGTTGTGCTTTCGTTCTGATAACAATGGTGCCATTGGTGGGTTACATTCTGACACACTGGCGGTATTGTCGTGGTCGAGGCCTGCTCAATCCCGTTCAACGTCGGGCGTGTAGGAAAATATGAACTCGAAGAAGTAGAATGCATCAGCATTCTCTGAAAAAGTTGACGGGTTTCCCATTCGTGTAGTCGTACTGAACAAAACCCCGGGCCCAGAGCACCAGCAAATCCATTGGATGTCCTTCCCCGTATCGGTGCACCAGGAACACGAAGGGCCGTAAAGATGTGAAAAAAGTTATGTTTCATCGCCAAATCATGGAAGATACAGGGTTCACGGCAGCCTATCTCACAATTGTAATTCTGCTCCCACTACGTCGAAGGCCACGGGAAGCTCTCCTCGCCTAGTATTCAATTCTTGTGTCAGGATATAGTCGATGACACAACCATCAACCCGCAGTAAAGAGGATATTGGATTGGCGTGAAAGTCGGAAATTTGTGTAAGACTCCCCACAGCATTGTACATCGCATGATTCAGTCATGAGAGGCGGCAGGGAGATATCTTTCGGAGAAGAGATGCTTGGATCGTACCTCGCTTGCTTGTGCTGGTAATGATATAGAAGTTTGACTTTCGTCGCAGCCGTATGCCGATCCAAGATGTATGATGGCGCGGACGAAGAGAAGAGAAGCTGCACAATGAGAAAATCATGCCACCCATACCCGCAGTTGTGCCCATCGTCACCCCAGAAGCCAGCACAGCTCGACAGATGAGAACAAGTCGACATTATTGAGTATACCCTCTCTTGTGGGACAAGTCCTGGAATTCGAACCGGCATGAAAGCGGCAGAGATGGCCAATGGCCATGCGATGGTCCCTGAACAAGGGTACAGGCAGCGCGCTCCTGAAAATAACCCACCCGGCTCCATGGAACTCGACGCCAATGTGAGAGGGGCCGCCGAATGTTGAGCAGGGTGTTGGGAACCAGAACGTCCCAGAGCCTTCGAGTTCGAAGAGAGGATCATCCAGCTTTGTTGAGAGAAATCGTTAGCACATTTTATGCAGAAAGATTGGTGATGGAGGCGTACGAAGAAGAGAAAAATCAGTTCCTGGCTTGGTCATGTCGGCCATTGGCTACCCTTGAAATTCTCAAGGATTGCGCGCTATGGCATCTCATCATTCTCCGAGACGTGAGGTGGGGATGGTCAAAGAGATGGCGCCCTCGTCTTTGGGAAAATCTACACACGGCATCGGAAAGCACGGGTGAAGACTTTGTATCTGGAAAAAATAACGGTGGGCATAAACGGCTTTGGTGCGGTGTATACGGACCGTAACAACAACCTGTTACTTTGAGGCCTCCTCGTGATAAGTCTTAATTCCTTTCGCGTTTTGGTCGAGACACTCAATGCCAGTGGTGCCAGTGTGTCGCAAAGGCGACTTTGCGCCACGTTGGCCAAACGCGGTGTTGATACAAACGAAGATCTACGATCGAAATAGGTTCCTCCCCCATTTGGTAATCAATGCCTGAGGGTTGCGTTCCTCTTACACAATGTCAGCTTCCTCCCATGCTGGTAATCGCAAGTCGAAGAAGAAGATAAGCTGTGAGAAATATCCAGGATTCCTGTTGTTCCCCTTTTCCACATTCAGAACTGACCCAAAAGAACGGCTTCCCAAACGAACCGGCACCCCGGAAAATGTGTTCGCATTCACTTCGGATGCACCATGGCTTTTTAAAGAGCTCGGCCTTTTCATGGAGACTTCATTGCTCGCACTCATTCAATCCAGCCTTGTCCAGTTCCTACCGAGCTCAAGTGGATTGTTGTTTAATCCCCCTTGTCCTCAGAGCTGAAGATCAGGTCTCCCCCGCTTTCGTTATTTCCCACTACTCTCTGGCATCGTTCATCAACTTGCCCACTCCTTAGACACGCATAGCAAAGTGTATCGCAGCGATGCCCTCTCCAATTATCATCGAAGACCCTGAGAAAGGGACGATGGAACAGCTCGATGAGGCCCTTCTCCCGACTCCCCTCCCGCGAACGGCAACAGTAACAGCGCAAGATAAAGTTGTAGCCCTCGACAGACGTCCTGCGACGGACGAGAAGAAGGCAGCTGATATTACAGCGACAACGTTCGTTCAAACTATCAAGCCGTCTGTACCACCCAAAAAGTTCCAGAGAGCGAGCTGGTGGGTGCGTTTGCAGCTATGGCTGAATACATATCGGTAAGTCTCACCAAGAGTGGTAGAATCGGATCTTGACTGAGATCGTTTGACAGTAAATTCTACACTATCGTTGTCACTATCAACCTCGTCGGGCTTCTCCTCGCCGCATTGAATATTTGGAAATATCCTCGAAAGTACACCGGTGCATTCGTGCTCGGAAACCTCCTGTTCGCGATTCTAATGCGAAATGAACTCTTCGGAAGAGTACTCTACTTGATTGTTAACACGTGTTTCGCGAAGGTATGCAGCCATGAGGCGTACCGTTATCTCTCAAGGTGTCTAACGCGAGGTTTCTCGACAGTGGACGCCATTGTGGTTCCGGCTTGGCTGCACGTCAACATTGCAGCATCTGGGCGGTATTCATTCTGGATGTGCAACATCAGGTTTCGGCTGGCTCATTTTCCGCGTTACATTAATTTTCATCGATCACAAGGACAATCACGATGCCGTCTTGATAATGGGTGTGATCACCAACCTTGCGGTGGCCATTAGCATCGTCAGCGCATTCCCTTGGGTGCGGAACACTCACCACAAGTACGTGTATACCACAAGTGTCTTGGGCGGACAAGATATCTCACGACCAATCACAGCGTCTTTGAACGCCATCATCGCTTCATTGGTTGGTGGGTGTATTTCTAAATATAACTTGTCCATTCCCCGGTCCACTCATTACCGTGTCCTGCACAGGCTTGGCCTTCTCTCGAGTGAGTATTTGTTTCCAGACATGGGTTCTCACACGGGGTCGCATGCCCCTCTCGCATGTTGTGTACTGGCGCAGCACAATGCCCCCGCCTAATTCTCTATCCTTCTCTCCACTGTTCTGGATGATTCCTAACATTTTCTGCGTTAGCATGGGTATTCGTTGTGCTCGGAGATAGTTACGACCTCGATCTGCACCGATGGAACCCTAACGGCATCCGTATCGTCCACCAACAGGATTTCTGGTTCGCATTTGGAATGACGGTCTTGTGAGTTAATCTCCATATCCCGCTCATTTTCCATCGTATCAAGGGGCTAACTCCATATGATCGCAGTATCCTCATCCCATGGTTCACTGTGCGAGAAGTTAGAGTTGACGTTGAAGTGGTGCGTGAATCAATGACCCGAAAGGGGGAAGTGTACCTCATGCGCCGTGATTACATTTTTCAGCCATCGCCGAAAGTGGCCATTTTGCGGTTCGAAAGGGGTATGCAACAAGGACTGTTGGCTCGGATATCCCGATCCTCGATTATGGAATATCACGCTTTCGGAATCATATCGTAAGTGCCTGATACCCAAGTCACTTCTGACAATCAAAGAACTGACGACTTACTAAAGTGAGGGAACCCATGCGAAATATCATTACCTGATTTGCGGAGTCCAGGGAGATTTCACGAGAAGTCTCGTCAACGAGCCCCCGACCCATGTCTGGACTAGGCAATTAAAAGTGAGTCGACCCATATACGATGCTGTGCTTTCAGCTCATGTCCCTGAGCCGTAGTTTGCGGGAGTTTCGAATACATCAACTCTCTATAAGCGAGGAATTCGTGTCTGTACAGGGACCGGCTTGGGCGCAGCATTGTCAACATGTATCCAGGTAAGCAGAGTTTACGAGAGTATACACGACTTCCTGAGCTCACCTTTCTCACATTTGTAGAACCCGAACTGGTGAGTATGATCCCCCTGAGAGTATGCCCGTTTCCTTCTCTCCCCGCATTCTCGCGCTGTCAAAACGGGCATATCGTGGATCGCCTCTTGTGATGGTGTGCTAATCCAAACAATGTCGTTAGGTATCTGATATGGATAGGGTCAGACCAAGAGAAGACGTTTGGACCCACCATCTCCGGCTTAATTCACAAGCATATTGAACCGGAAAGGATGTGCCTATGGGACTCTAAAGCGCGTGGTATGCATTCTCACAGTGGAGTACCATACGCAACAGCTGATCATGCATGACCAGGTGGGCGCCCAGACGTTGTGAAGCTGGTGAAGGAGGTCTACCATAGTTGGGGTGCGGAAGTTGTCTTCATTACTTCGAACTGGGCAGGAAACCAAGAGCTCATGGAAGGATGCAAGTCTGCGGGTATCCCAGCTTTCGTCAGTATCTTCCATTCTGTCGGTTCATCTGTGGGCAATTTTCTAATGCAGTGCTCTTCTTAAACCCACGCAGGGGACACTATGGGATTTCTGATGACTCGTCGTGAAACTGGGGTGGAAAGTGGGATGGGGAGGTAAATCACCTATTTTCTATTTGCACGTTAGAATGGTCACCATCCAAGGTTTCTGTATCGGTGTTGGCTGCCTTCACAATATTTTTAGCATTTTATTACTACTTACACAAATATCTTATACGACGTACCGTCTTGTGATGGCGCGTATTCAGCTTTCTGACCATGCCAAAGACAAGGCACGTCAAAAGCGCATTCAAAGTGCCTTTGATCTACTGTAATAGTATTGGATTATCCCGAATCGATCTATTTCTGGATCATAAACGAGGGGGGTTCGAAGCCATTTGATACGAATGAAGCCAAGAGCACGCTTCAACCTCGCGAAGCGATCGAGTCAATCACGAAACGTCGTATTTCAGGACTAGCTGTTGCTTCGTCGCCCATACAGCAGTTTGGTGACGATGGACGTCGACAATGAAGAATGCAAGGAGGGACCATGCCGAAGTGGGAACGGCCTCCTCGAGTGCTGTGAGCAACGTGGGAGTTGTTATCAAGCTGGCGCTCCGATTTAGGAAGGCGGTGTCATTCGCACTTTGCAAAACGCCACAGTCGCGCGATCATGCGATGGGACAACCAGCTAGCTATCGCTCTCAATGAACCCCCGTTGGTATTTGATGAATTAATCTCTTGGAATGAAAAATCAAACTAATAGATCCACAGAGTCTCAGTAGAAATTCTTCCCGGTGACTTTGAGATCTGGGCACACCATGCCCAGACCGTTTCAAATCCTTCAAGTTCTGTACCCCATTTTCTCTCCATTGAAGGGAATCTAGGGATTCCGCAAAAGGTTCTCTACAGGACATATGTAGCTGCAATAGAGGTCTACAAACAATGCAGAACTCGCCGCGATAGCCTTGTGACCGACGTTATCGATGGATTCATCCAATCCTCCGCAGTCATCCTCCTCGCGAATCCCGGGCACCAGTCTGCATTGAATACCAGGAAACGTATGGTGACACTCGGTCATCTTGACGCAAGTCAGGAGCTGCGTTTTACCTCTGCGCTAATGACGCACCGTGACTGTGCAAAACAATCCATTCTATGGCATCACCGACGTTGGCTCCTTCGCTTCCTCTATCAACGCGGATCTTCAGGAGATGGCATCGAAGCCAAAGACGACATTGTTGACGAAGATTTTCTTATCAATCATTACATTCCAACAGAAATTATTGCCTCCGAGCTCGAAATATCCTCAAAAGCAAGCGAAATATATCCCCGTAATTACTTCGCGTGGTCTCACAGATTCCGTTGCCTCCTCGCCCTTACCAAGACCGCTCAGGTCACCCATTCCTCGCATTCCCTCGACCTGATCAAGCAGGAATCTCTTTGGATACGTCAATGGATCGAGCGCCATATATCCGACTATTCCGCGATGCAGTATCACCAACAGCTGTCCACTGCAATTCAACAACTGGACCCCGAAATTCAGCTGGTTCTCAGTGGGACATCACCTTCAGACACTCCTCGCTCGCTCGCCTTATCATTAGTCCAAACGTACCCGAATCATGAAGCACTCTGGATATATCTCCGAAATTCCATCGAGCTACAAGCCCCCTCGGCCTCGACTGATCCCGTAGTCGAGACTTTCATTCGTGACACCTTGGCGGAAGCATCCCAATTGGATCCTGGAACGATTCAGCGGCGTCTTGCTTTTCGCCTTGCTCTCGGTTCCACCCTTGGCGTAGGTAGCTGTTCGTCTTGCGCGCATCAATCAAACTGATACATCTACTACGACTAGAAAAGCGAAATGTTGAATGGAGCTCTCGTCCGAGACGTAATGGATGGCAAGGCTCTTGTGGAGGAGATAAAATCCTGATTGGATACTATTCCATGTTTAGAACGAAGGGTTCTTGACTATAGCCCTTGTCCACAACAACCCGAAAGGGGATTCACAAGCGCTTCTCACAGAGAAGTGGTCGGAATATCTCGACCAGGTGATATGATTTTTCGGAGGAGTACAAATGGCAATATTACGAACGATGTATGTACCTACCACAGGCGGGGAGAGTCCCTGACTGTCTGCTTTGTGTACTGTGTAATAATATACGCGCGAGGGTAGCGTAAGTTGGGGGTGAGAACATGGTTGCACTGTTAAATAATGACTGAGATATAAGAGGAACGAAAACCCTGGGAACGAAAAGAATCGAAGAATGGGAGCTTTTGATTAGTTGATGTAAATCAGGTATCGCTATGGTTCTGGAGCAATAAGGTGTCTATATAAGTGCCAAAAACAGTATCAACGAATGAGCGGAGAGATACAATTATGGGAGGGTGAATAGATCTTACCGCCCGAGTTCTTTGTTCATTTTGAACATGCCGAGTCTGTCAACATTGAAAACGGCTTTCAGGTTATCGTCAAAGATAATTTCTCGTCGGTCCTCTGGATTTTGGAGGTTATTCGCCTTGATATAATCCCAGATATGCTTTACAACCTGAGGACGAGACATTCTCTCCGCCTTCAGAAGAGTAGCAAGAGGTGCACTACAAGGGACCATTCGAAAACTCAGAGACATTCCTTGCAACTGATCCACACCGCTCACCTGAGTTCATACTCTTTCGTGAAGCCCCCCTTCCTCTTGGGTTTAGATTCGCCATCCTCTGCATCCGAATCAACAGTTGCAGCACTTTTGGCATTTTTCTTCTTCCGGGCCCCATTTGCTTTCCCCTTCGATGGTCCTGCAACAGCACGAGAGCTCCTTGACCGAGAATTCAACTCGGTCGACAACTGTCTCGCTAGTTCGGCATCCGATAACTCCTGCTTCTTCGCCTTACGTTTTTTCTTCGGAGGTGTAGAAGGTTCCATAACTTCGTCATCATCGTGTCCGCTTCGTTTCCTCTTACTTTGCTCCCCGGAATCCGAATCGCCACCTTCCTCGCCGTCTCCATACCCCTGTGACTCGGCGCTGACCTGCTCGAAGACGGTCGAAATGAGGCCATCGATCTCGTCTTTGTTTTCCTTGACGATATCAACAGTAAGGCTCGGGTCGAGTTCGAGGAGACGTTTTCGAACGCGCTTTGCGCTAATGGTGGCCAAATCAACACCAGGGGCTTGGAGAATCCCTCTGATTTGGTCTTCGAGTTGTGAGACGTCAAGAGACATTGTTTGTAAGGTTTGAGGGGAAGATACAGTTGAAGAATATAGATAGGAAAGAGTGACGAGGCAATATGGGAAGAGGTGGTATGGTAAACCACACCGAGAGTGGTTATTATCCAAACAGCAAACAGCCAGAATGAGCGCGAAAGTGGCTGAAATTCACCGGACACAAACAGATACAAACAGCTTCTGGCGTATAAATGGCACTTCCGCCAAACCACCGCGAGTTGGATAGCTCCCAATTTCAATATGAGCACCCGTACTGCACAGCTCCGTTACGCAACTTTGGCAGCCCGTGTACGCAAGCAGCCTCGCTTTGCAAAGAGACACTGTGAACTGGAGTAAACTCGGCGTAGCCGGACATATAGTAATAAAACCGTCCGGTAGGATAACTACAGATTGACAAAATCGGCTTCACAGATCATGACAACACTATCGCAAGATATTCCACTCTTCCCTCGCTGGATCTCCGGGAGGTGGATACAACCCTCCCGCCAACGGCGCAGGTTGCGCACCGGCGCCTCCTGCTTGCTGTTGTTGCTGTGGCTGCTGTTCTTCTCTCCTCATGCGCTCCACCCAACGACCCCGGATGTACAGAAGGGTCGAAACGGTAATGCAAAGGATCACCAGGAGCATGGTTTCTGCAAGGTCATTGACCTCTTCCTCGCCACGATGTCCTCCACGGGTCGCGGCGTCAAAATAATCTTCCGGACCGAAGTCACCTTCCCGGTCGTTTTCAGCGTTTCGGCGTTCCCGAGCCCACTGAAATCAGGTAAGGATGATTCATGGATACGCAAAGAAATCATGAGCGTACTTGGATAGGGTCATCCTCTTGATGTTCCCCTGGTGGGTCCCCTCTTTGACGACGGTGGAACTCATCGCGTGCTTTTCCGTAATACCATGTGCTATCTTCCTCCTCGTGCTCATCGTCCTCTGGCAGTGGTTCGTGTTCGCTTTCGCCGATCTCCATTGGCTCGTTGTCTGCATAAAGAACTACAGTTACTGCATTAGTACTGTTTATAGGACAGGAGGTAAAAATAAGCCCCTACCATCCTCGTCTTCATATTTCCACAGGTTGAGGCCATCAGAACCCCCAAGAAGCGTGTGGTACAAACTCCGAATGTGGAGTTTGATTAAAGATAGCACCACAGGCAAGTAAGCTTCCTGATTCGTTTCTAGGGCGAGATCATAATGGCGTTTTGCGAGATGGAAATCCTTCGGTACACCCTTTCCGTTTTCATACATCCATCCCAAGTTCCACATCGCAAGAGCACTCATTTGAGTATCAGCAGCGGATTGATAATAACCTGCTGCCTTCTCGAATCGCACATCCTCTGGTTCGTCGGGAACACCCAGTCCATGATAGTAGTAATCTCCGACTTTGACCAATGCGTCGACGTTACGTTGGGCTGCAGAACGAGTCCACTGGGTCAACGCGAGTTGTGCAGTGTCATTCGAAGGGGACATCGGAGCGAATCGAGTGAAACGAAGAATACTCCTATCTGGAATGAGAGATGACTCAGACGTTGATCACACACTAACAACGAGGACATACCTTGGTCGAGGACATACGCCAAATTGTTTTGAGCTACCTCGATACCTTGCTCTGCGGCCATCCACCAGCGCAACATCGCCATTTCCTCTCCTTGATTGGTACCGGACTTCCATGTCATGTCCGCTTCCTTCACGAGGTCTTCATCCCACGTACCACGTTCAGCAACGAGTTTGTAGAAGGATACAGCCACAGCACATGAACTTCCAGCGATGTCCGAGGGTGTCATTTTGCTCTTCGCCACCCTTCCTTGAAGCTCCGCCAAATAGTAATAAGCTTCAAACGGCGACCCGAGTCGGATTGCCTGTTCGAAATTTGCAGTCGCAAGTTTGGCGTCTCCAATGGCTGACGACAAATTATTGTGAGACTATGTCGTCACGATTGAACAGAGTGTGGGACTCACAATAGAAGTATTTCCCGAGATGTACCTGGGCCTCTGCGAGCTCCTGGGTAGAGGCAGCAGTGAAGTGCACCAAAGCCTTCTTCATGTCCCTCTTTCCGTCGACCAATCCATCCCGCCATATAATTCCCAATCCGTTGTGACACTCTTTTTCGCCATAATCCACGCCCCTCTCAAACCACATCTTCGCCATGGCTGCGTCCTGTTTCACACCCTCGCCACGCAAATACATTCGACCGAGGTAACCTGCAGCTATAGCAGAATAACCCGCAGTTTTTGGCAGATCTTCTCTGGACATATGTTGGCTGTGGTGGCGCGGGTTTGGTGGGTCCGATGGCCAGACTTGTCGAGCAATCCGGAGGAAGTAATGTCGAGCACTGTGGAAATCCCGAGGAACACTACTAGCACCATCACCTCCCGAGGCGATACCACCCACACCACCGTAAATACTGCCCTGGTAGAATATCTTGCCCAAACGATAGGCGAAATCCACTTCACCACGATCGGCATTGAACTGACATATGGTTCTTTCAACTCCGAGTTCGGGAAGGGGAGATCTGTACCCACCAGGTAATATTCTAGGAGATCTTCCCAGGTCTCCCCGGCTGCTCTGGCATTCGCTGTTTTGATGACAGGCCTCGCAGCGTTAATTCCCGTTGATGCGACACTGGCTCCTGGTCCGTACACTCCACCGTCCATATCCGAGAGACGCGGTATCGCTAAGGGAAGCGTCCGACCACCTGGTGGACCCCCCATGAACTTGGTCATTGCTTTGAAGATGTCAATAAAGAAACGGTATACATGAATACATGGATTCTCATACCTTGCGTTGCCGCATCTTCGTACCATTGTAAAGCCGACATACAATCCTCCGCAACACTGATCCCGCTCCAGTATCGGTACCCCAATGCCATTTGCGCACCTCTATGTCCACCATGTGCAGCAAATGTTAGGTAGAGTTGGGCTCTTGCTTGGTCAATAGGTACAATCCCTTGGTATCCTGTAGAATGAAAGAAGGCAAGGACCGCCTGCGAGGTGGCGTTTCCGGTCTGCTTGGCATGCTGTTCAAAGGCGTGATATCCAAGAGCCGCATCTGAGGGGAAGAGCGTGTTCGGTGGAAACTATCCCGTCTCCCTCAGTAATGGTGGAGAGGCTGTGATAAAGTGAGGACGTACCAGAGATATTTGTGCCAACGTGTATAACGCATCCGTATTCCCAAGATCAGCCGCGTGCTGAAGCAAGTCGAGGACCTTCACAGCTTTGCCTTGTAACTCCTCTTCTTTCCGTCGACCACCTCCAACTTCCCTACTCAAGAAATTGCGAACATAATCAGGTAACCAGTGTTGATGTCTAAGTTTCAATGCTATTCGCATGGCACTGGCAATTGGGCCATGGCCCTGGATATTGGGTAAGAGAGAAGAGAATATATTATTCGTGTGGCTTGTGAGGGGGTATCCATTTGTTGAACGTTCTTGGGTTTGAGAGTACGGGAGGTCACTAAGTGTCGCGAGTGTAGACAGAGCCTGTTTATAAGCTCGTGCAGCTGTGGCTCATTAATACAGAGAACGAAGGCAAGGAATGTGTAACGCACCTTCTGCGTTAGTATCAGCTACTTGTGAGGGTTGTGCGTGATTCGAAGAAGACTCCTTAGAAAGACTGGGAGTTGAGTTTTGGTCATGCCATTGAGAGCGTCCACAGTGAACCTACCTGTGGGGTTGTGGTGGTGGTGCATGACGCTGCAACAGCAAGGATTGCAACTCCAAAGGCAATAAACGTCGCCTTCCTTGCTCTATGTTTTCCAGAGCGACCCATTATGTTTTGACCCGCGAAGAGTCGAGTTTATGAAGAAATGACTGCTGACGAGCAAGTAATGAGCCCCACCGTGATTGCTGTATTGCAGTTGCCCGGCGCGTAAGATGCCACGTCGGTCCCTTCGGCAGACGGAATCACAATCTTATCTGATAACTCATCCCCTCCGATTCGACAATCAACAATAACGATTAATGCTTGAAATATGCAAGATTTGACTACAGCACAGCAGGACACTACAAAACATTGACAAGAGATGCAAGAATTACAGAACGGATTTTGAGAGGATGCGCGTATTGTACATTGCAAGAGAATAGAGAAAGCATATTATGACCAAGAACGAAGTGGCTGAAACGTACTTTTAAGTATGACAATCAAGTGGTATAATGAGGAATTGGATATGTCCGAGAAGGATGACGAGACAAAGTCAAACAAGAATGAACCCACAAACTTAGTTCAAATTTCGCAGCTTCATCCACTCCTTATCGTTCGCATTGAAATCAACACCTTTCTTCCTCCACCACAACCTCGCCGCGTCTCCTCCCCCGATAGCGTCCTCCAGAGCTTCTTCGATGTCGCACATCCGATATTGGATCGGGAGCTTGCTCTTGTCCCACCATTCGAGAACCTCTGCCCTATTATGCTTTGTAGCTCCAATTAACGCATCGTAATCGAATAGTAGCTGCAGGCCGCTTGTCAGCCACCACTGCAAAACCTCGACCTGTAAAACGGTGAGCTTCGAGTATGCTTTCGACCAAGGGGATATAGCGCGCACCTTCCCAGCACAACTGGCATGATACATGGCCTGCTTGTCGTACTTGGGCTCAAGGCCAGAACGCTGCCACCACTCCAGCACGTCGACATGGCCAGCCGTACTCGCCATATCCATGACACGTCCGATCTTCAACTGGAGCTTATGGACTTTGCTCTGCGTCTTCCACCATGATAGAACGGTAATATGGTTCTTGGCACTCGCCAACTCAAGCGCGGCCTCTGTGCACTCGATTGGTATCCCAGAATGAAGCCACCAATCCAGAGATACCACTTGGCCATTCCGAGAAGCACCATCGATGGCCTCCTTCACGGCATACTCCGAAGGTTTAGGGAATACATCTGGGAATCTCTTCTGCGCGTTTCTCCACCACTCGAGAACTGCGGTACGACCATGATGCGATGCGGTTTGGGGACGATATCGTGCTTGAAAAGAGAATAAGTCAACGGGAGGTGATGTGAAAGAAGATATTCTAGTGCGTTGGTATATGCGAAGCGGATAGCAGCAGTAACACCGAGGCTAGAGGGCGGATTGCATATCGGATTGGCCTTGCGGATTAAGGAGGTATAGCCAGTCAACAAGGCGCGATCTGTGTTGCTCGCATTTGTCCAGACAACTGGTTGAGGCAGTGAAGTCGGTACACCGACTGCTTTTGCCAACTCCCAGTCTCCTAAATGGTCCATGATTTCGGCCAGGATTTCAATGGGGAGATCAGGGGCCTTGACTGATCTTGAACGTTGCAAAGGGAAGCCGCCGCGGCTGGTGCCGTTGACCGAGAGGGAATGTCGGGTAGATGCGTAGGAGTACAGTTGTAGGTCATGTTCAGCGAGGCGAATCGTTAACTCATCATCAGATCCTTCGATCGGGATGGATCTGAGGTCACAGAAAAGGAGGAGTTGTTCGTGAGATAGCCTGCCATAGGCTTTCCGGACTTGATCTAAAATGCTACCATCACTCTAGAGAAAAATAATGAGACCGACTTTCGTCAAAATTGATGAAAGGGACCTACCGCCATACACGGGAATGCCTGACGAATGCGATTCGATGGTTAGAGGCAAAAGTCCGAAGTCAAAATGGCCGAAACATTTCGATTACTTGTTTGTTGTTGTTGTGCTACAGCTTCCGAATTCAACAAGTACAAACATAACGTCATGCGTGATCGTGACTGGTCACACTCATTTTGGGAGGGGAACAATTACCTCCTCAGTGGACCTGTCCGGATCCCTTTTAAAGATCCTATCGATGAAAAGAGTTTGTAGCTACTGCCACCATACGCTCACAACTTGTTGAAATCTTGCACATCTGAGGTACCCTTTAATCGCTATAATATTGCGAACTTGTTAGCGAGACGTAGCTCTTATGCCCTCGGCATCACTCTCCGAGTTACCCCCCGAACTGGTCCTTCATATCCTCCAATATCTACCACTCCCGTCTCTTCAGGCCGTATCTCAGATCTCATCGGAATGGCACAATTTCTGTCAAAGAAACCAGTCAACCATCTACCACCAAGCAGCCCTTCTCCACCAATTCATATCATCTCTGGATGTCACACTTTCTGAGGCAAAAAGCAGTTTCCCTGCGAGGTCCATCCAGGAAACGCCAGACTGGAGATCTTTCTGTATGAGTGCTCGTCAGCATTCCTCCCATTCGTTCTCATTATTGCTTGTCAGGTATCCAACTCTTCAAGCTGAATCGTGCTTGGGCTGGCAAAGGACCAGCCTTGTACAAAATGTCGGCGCGGTCCGGCGAAGTTGTTCATCGAATCAAAGTAGACGAACGTGCCCGATTTCTGATAACGACCCACATGATTGGCGGTATCAAGGTTGTTGACCTCGATACTGATACGCTTCTCTGGCACCTCCCTGAGGTGAGTTCTCTGTCTCGTGTTTCAGAGCACTCTTCTGAGGCCGGTTGTAATAGACTTATGTCCGAAGCTGGGCCCATTGCGAATACGAAAACGGGTTCCTCATCTTCGACCGCTTAGGAGAGTTCAAAGAGGTCTGGAGATTGACCTCAGAATTTGACCTCAGCCCTCCAGTTATGTTTTATCACCCAGACGATCTTCAAAAGGGGATAAGCAATCAAATGGCCGAACGTTATCGTGGATGCTCAGACCGTGGACAATTCAGGCCCTGGGCGCTCCTCCAAACCTCGGAATGGGGCCGAGCATTCCGTTTTGTGTATCCCATTCTATTGGTGTCATCCTTTGAGAAAGCGTACCTCTACGACGTCGAAACCGGAAACCTCGTCCAAACGATCAAAGACACTCAAGCTGTAGTCGGCGGGGATACGTTAGGAGATATCAATTATGTAGAATTGAATGAGTCCTATGTGTTCATCTGCGGGACTCAAGAATTGCGCGTATTCAACCGGTCGAACGGTACAATTGCCCTACAGCTAACAAACGAGACCCTTGAAAGCGTCCCACACGTTCAACTCGGGACCGATTCGGCAATTAATGGGGAGAGCAATATCCTAACACTGCCTTTCGTCCCTGGACGGACTAATCCAAACCGCCAACGCGGTATGTTCATCGGAGGTGAGAGTCCCTATCGTGTATCATCTAATAGTGCTCAACAATGTTACAACACGACTTACTACGATTGATTGTAGCCCATGTCCACGGAAATGACCTTGTTGGCCTACTTCTCGATGACAGAATCCTCCTGATTCGAGACTTTCCGAGTGTCATCAAGGGCGAAAAGAAGCTTGTAGAGGCAGCCCTCGAGATTGCCTTCTCCGCTCAAAGCCCCCCTGAGTGGCAGAGATCGATCTATGTTGCCTTCGAACATGGCCGCGTCGGGGTTATCACAGTACGTTGTCCAAGTGGTTTTCATAAGCTTCCCGCTCACACCTGGTAGTCTTCCGGACTCTTCGTATTTACTGTGGACAGCACCGCGCATTGCGTAACAGATCCCGATGTGCGGTGTACGTATGACTGCCTCGAAGGAACCGCCTTTCCCCATCTCATTGGCACACGCATTGCCAGTGTAACCGATAGTCAAGATCTCTTCCAAGTTGTCTCTTGTCTACAATTGACGGAGAGAGGGGTCTACGTGACGTTGGATCACCGGTACATCCCAGAGCTGAAACCGAAGGGGAAGGAACGGCAATCCTCAGGGGGAAGTGAGAAAGACGAAAGCTCTGGACAGGAAGACGCTATGGTTGTTCCATTTGACGAGGAGTTAGCGGTACCCGGAAGCTACATAGAGAATGAGGGTACTACAGGCGACCCGACTGGAAGCGGATTGAGTAATCAGGAGTTGGCCCGTTTACTCCTTCAAGGTGAACCTGGCCGAGATGAGGACATAGACGATGAGCCCATTACCATCTACACCGCGCACGTTAATACGGAAGACGAAGACCATTTCTTTGAAGATGACGAGGACGTCGATGAAGTCTTCGTTGATGACGGACATGAGTGCCATAGTAGGTCATTCCTGCGGATCAATAGATATATTATGTTCAATGATCGCAATGCCAATAGGTGTGGTGTGGGTCGACTATTCTCCAGAGTAGGACTCGAATGGGGACGAGGTACAAAACAAAGCAAGGTACAAGAGACAGTCTCGTGAATGCGCGTATGGGTCGTGTGTCGTGCGTTATGCTCTTGACTCCTCAGGAAGGGATTGGTATCAGTTGGAACTGGATTCCTTTGGTAGGGATTAGTACGTTCCTGTGCTGTGTTGTCATCTCTGACGCCTACCTATATGTGACATGAATCTGTTGAGGTTCTTTTCCTTCTTACTGTCTTCTTGTAGGCTGTAGTCCCGAAGTAGTCGTTTCAGCATCTCCGCTAAAATATAATCAATGTTACAACCGCAGTCCGATGGCAGTTCCGAAATGAGGGGAGACCCACGGCTATAGTAGAACAAGGAGTTTAGATTGACTGGGTACACCGCACTCTTCGTTCCATCAGGTCTGAGGACGACTTCCAGTGGGTCGTTGAGATTATCCTGTCGAAGATTTGAATTTGTTCGTCGTGCTTCACTGTCATTGTACCCCATTCAACCATCGCGTCACGTCCCAAACGAATTGGTCTCAACGTACGAGTTTACCAGAGCCTGCTTAACCTCAATCAGCTGTTTTTGGCTTCCAACGAGCTGGTCTTCCAGAGAGTAGGGGAGATGTTCTCGCAGTTGCAATCCAACCTGTTCCTTGACTTGAATTGCCGTCTCTCTCTTGATTTCCTCCGTTATGAATGATCTGCAATAGTATGAGTATTCGTTTTCAAGATATCCCTCGACCCGCGCATCAGAGGAAAGTGGAAACATACTGCATGTCTCTTGCCAACTTCTCCTTCAACTGCTCTTGAATGAGAGTCTTCACCTCCTGGACCCTCAGCTCCTGCTTCCTGTCTTGCTTTCGGATCTGGTGTCGGAGTGCTTGAATCTGCGTCGCGGCGGATTGCTATCGGAGCTTCATCAGTCATTAGATCTTCCGCGAATTGACGGGGGATGACCCACCATCGAAGGCCCCAACTTCGACACTTTTGCAGACTGCTCATTCAAAGTCCGGAACGTCTGATCACTTATGGGTGACAGAAAACGTCCATCAAGCTTCGATCGAACATTGTTGAAGTTCAAAGATACCTACAGTTGACCCAACGTTGCCTTCATCATACCCAACATCTCCCTCACTTGAGCAGTATCAGCAGGTGGAGGAGCACCTATGCTTGTACCAGCATGAGTCGTAAGTTGTCCAGCGACTGTCGACATTTTCGCTTGTTCACTTGTCCTTTTGCCGAGGATTGTTCTGCGTAACCGGAAAGACGTAGGTTGATTAGGTTGGAAGTGGGAGAGAGGAAAGAGAGAGACGGGTTGGGCTGGCGAGAGGGTAACGCTTTCGGATGAGGTCTTTGGTCATTTTCGCAGACATCTACAACGTGTTGCTGAACATGCGGTGATGTGCCCGGTTTTTGGTAATTGGAAGTGGGAGGCAGCCGCTTTTGGTTCTGTCGGTTTGGCGAGGGTTTCCAGCCTTGCCTGATCTCGGAGCGCTCAAAGCACAATTATACTACATTCATCATTATAGTGAATTATAGTGAGAGGTACAAAACTACGTTTTGCTTTGTAGAGATGGTAGCGAATGCGTTCAACATGGTTGGAGGGGAATTTTACATTGGCGTGTTGGTAGAAATTCCCAGTAGCAGGTCGCCACGAGTCTGGTCAAGTGATGCTAAATTCCAGGATGCGTAGGTTAAGTGGAATTTATAGTTGACATTTCTCCCAAGAGCTCGGATTACGGAGAGCGGTAAGGGCAAACGACAGGTTTTGCATGATATCAGTAATCTCGATATTACCTCTCTTAATCTTGACTGTACTTTGGTTAGGACGTGAAGGCCAAAGTCTGAGTGTCAATCCGACGTGCAAATTTGAGTGGAGATATGTCAGGAAAAGGCTTTGACATGGGTGACATCGCACCACGAGGTGTCATATCAGAATGGTCAAGAAGGGCGCAAAGTGTCATGGACTCGTAGGGATACAGACATCATGACCAATGGTCGTAATGGGTGAAGCGTTGAGAGGTACGATACTTCCCGCAGATGCGNNNGNNNGNGT
>JANAWD010000204.1:8925-28031 GCA_027627245.1 Meripilus lineatus | reverse complement strand
AGNANNNTGNTCATNGTTNATACNGTTTGAGTGTCGAAGGACGTTTAGAAATCGAAATCGATGTGTAGGATAGTCAACGGTGTGAGTAATGGTGGTCGAATCTTCGAAACATGAGTATAATATTAAGTATACCAAAACGGAAACCATCCCAGGACACCACCATATCAACCCTGAACCGAGATTAAGAGACTTGAGAAATTAGTCATAGGGCCGCCCGCACCTTCAATTCTGGAACAATATCGATAACCATCCCCTTCTTCAAGAACTGGAGAAGGTTATCTAAAGCTCTGATCTCCATCTTTTTCTGCGAGTCGCAAGTTTCGGTGCCCATATGAGGAAGAACTGTGACGTTGGGGAAATCAAAGAAGCGTGGATTTATTTCGGGTTCATTGGGGTACACGTCCAGGCCAACCGCGCCGAGCTAGCAGTAGTGGTAGAATTCAGTGATACCTCCCAAGATTCCATATGAATTTCAAGGACGTACGTGGCCATCTTCTAATGCCCGTATCAGGGCTTGTTCATCAATCACCTTCCCCCTTGCTGTATTCACGATTACGCTCCCCTTTTTCAACCCACGAATCATTTTCTCCCCAACCAGACCCTCTGTCTCTGGGCGCAAAGGGACGTGGACACTCAGAACGTCTGCCAACGCAAGGAACTCGTCAAGTCTATCCTTTCCGTAGTACTCGCACCACTCGGGCGCATCAGGAGCTCTATTTCGATTGTGGTAGATGACCCTCATGGGAAAGGCATGTGCCAATTCCGCGAGTCGTGATCCAATCCCACCAAGACCGAGAATTGCGAGTGTGCGACCTGTCAGGTCATGTGCATTTCCTGATGACAGTTGCGACTTCCAGAGACCAGAGCGAGCGTCGCGCTCTGCTTTGGAGAATTGTCGAAGGGTGGAAAGTATCAGATAGAGAGCAGTCGTGGCAGTCGCGTCGTCTACTGCCCCCGGAGTATTTGACACAACGATACCTATAGAAAGAAAAGCGTAAGCGTTTGAATGCGAGGAATGAGAGCATGATGCTTGGATTGACTACCTTTCGCTTTGCAAGCAATCACGTCAATTTGGTCGTATCCTGCACCGTTGTGTGCTATGCACTTTACACTGGGTGCCAAAGCATCAATGATTTCCTTGTCAAAAATCCCTATGTGATCAGCAGAGATGTTATGCCTATAAAGGCCAATGATTCCATGATATTTTCCACCGGGCTTCAGGTTCTCCAAAAAATGCCCTCGAGATGGGGAATCCATGAGCTGGTTCTCCTGCTGTGAGCAAAATAAAATCAATTGACATTGTACAAAAAGACCTACTATGACGTCTGCGACCCCGCGAAACATATCATCGCATTCTTTCTGTGCCCACGCAAGATCTCCTGCGTCAAGATGGCCGAGACTGAGCACCATACGCAGATCTTAGCCGAAATCCATACCACAGATCATTACTCGATGCATGGCCTTGAGGAGGAGGAAAAGTTGGGGGTTCGTTTCGTAGTTTCGGTGATCAATCTGGGCAGAGTTGAAGGCTACCTCGTGGTTGGCTGCCTGTGAATGGAATTTATACAGGTGCCACGCAGACGCCACCCGGACCGCTCGTAGATCTTCACAAGGCCCAATGCCCTCTCCAGAGGGATTCTATGAAGGAGAGCCATTCAAGTTCCTCTCGTGGTGGGCTGGAACTTTTACCTTTCTGACTGAAGTCTAGCCTTTGTGACCATTGTGACCGAGCCGAGAATGGCCTTTACCCTTTATGGCTATGGGTTTCAAATTTCCGAACACTGTCAATCTGCACCCGTTGGACTCGGATGAACGTTCAAGTTGAACTCACTGGCAACTCGTCAAGACTCGACTCTGTCATGCTCTCATTTTGTAACACCCCAAGAAAGTTTGTGCACGAGACTTCATATACACGACGAAGATATGGATCATAACCCCCACTGTACAAATCGGAAAAGATGAAATCTTACCCATCCGTGAGACTCAGGAAGGGACTGTGGCACTATCACCGTCTGAGTTGCCTGACTTGTAGACAGCGATTGTCCGCAAATGATGAGGTAATTTTCACACATAGAAAGATGTTTTGAATGTTCACTCGTCTCAAGTATTTCTACTGACGTAGGTTTCTTCGGAGATGAGGGTTTCATTGTCGATATTTCGAGATTCAGGTAGACACCCTCCGTGTGTCGAAGAACATGGTCTGGGTGCTCGTTGTCGGTCAATGCGCACAAGTCAGGGTGTCTTGCGTCGAACTGTCCCTAAAACGTGCTTCCTCGAATTACTCCGACTTTATGGAAGTGATCGTTGATCCGGTGCGTGGTTCTAACTCTCCTTCTTCGGGCTAATTTAATCATTTACAAGGTGTACCCAGTAGTGGCGTGATTGCTGTGTACCTATGATACTTCGAATTCGAAAGAATGGACGAGGAAAGAGGGTGAAAAAATCTCTCTGAGTCTATTATATGCGACTTCTCGCCTGCCGAGGTCAAATGTTGAGATGGGCTCCTAGTATGACTCGGGTGGTCGGCCGTTCAACATCTAACAGTTACCAACATGTTGACAATATGAAGACGTCAATGTGAACGAGCCTGTCTAAGGATATGATAGGTGAATTCCGTATCTCTCTTTTCGCGCGCATCTTCTGTCCATAGGGTACAATCAACTGGACCCAGACAATGGTCTTTGTATGGAAAAAGGAAATCTGAGGAAGATGGGCATTACTAACTCACATTTGGATTGACCCCTGCATGTACGCTCCCACTTGACCGTTGACATGTATAACTCCCGATGTCGCTTCGTAGTCCCGTTCGCCTTCAATAACGTTTTGTGCAGTGGCTTTCCTAACGTTGGGGATTTTGGGTAGAGAGTCAAGCACTCGGTGGTGCAATATCTGCTATTTACACTGCCTGTGCAGGGCCTTGAAGAAGGAGAAGTTCGGAGAACGCCATACTGTTGGTGTTTATGTTATCTCTGTTGGGGTTGACTCGGACCACACGGTTGGTATTAATTAGGGTCAGTACCGTGCCCAGTCAGAGGGAATCGATCGAGACCGGATTGCTAATATGTTCCTTCCAATAGGATCGACTCCAGTAATCCCTTGATCCCACTGGCAATGGATGTCACGCTCCATTGATTTGTTTCGAGCGTCCCGTTACGAAAAGCGGGCTTTGAATGCGAGTCACAGGTTGGGGTGCGACCAGCCATCGTCTACTACTGCTGACTCGACATTTTTGAGGCTCCCAGTGCTTCAAGTCTGGCTCTTTTTCAACTGGCCATATCCCCTCGTGCCCATCTGAGCTGGTTGGTATTAGGCCCGGTGTTGTCCCAATCTCATGGCGTCCATGAGGTGTCTCCCTCCTTCTGCATGCTTTAGCGAGTCGAGGCTACATTATCCTATTCCATCAATCTCAGACGTCTAACACCAATCGTCCAATTCTAATACCGGTGAAGTGGATGATCTTTCGGGTGTCTCGCAGCCAAGGTATCACACGAGACACGGAAACTGGTCACCATTCCAAAGAGCCCCGTTTTTCGTTCCTCAGCGACCCCTTCCATCGGAACGATATCTATGGAAGGCCAGTTATCATTAATTTATCGACGAAGATGTCTTGAGTCCGCCGAGCTCAAGGGCGAGAGACAGGCAGAGCAGAGAACATTAAACAACAGCCTTGCCTCACCAGGATCGCACTGTAGCTGGTTTTCCGTGTTTGGGGGCATTACTACGCATCCTGGACGTATATAGGTGGGGCTTTTGGGGAGGATTGAAAGCAAGGGCATCTGAGTGCGCAGTGGCTATGGCGGGCCCACCTGACTCGGGATCCAGTCTCTCAACCCCGTAAGTGGCAGGTTGACACACCCTTGTGAAGTTGTACTCACCATTGTATCTCCACCGGACTCAGGGACAGTAACAGTGGCCCATCATGTAGTCTGCATTGTCGTTTCTTCCGACCTGTAGATCACATCTCGAAGCTGCTTGCGACTTGTACTCTGCGAGCATGCGAAGCACTCAAGCAAATTCCGACACCTTACGACGACGCCATCAAGGAAGTTATATCCCAAGGCACCAAAGCCGAGTGGGATAACTTCGCGGATTCGGTCCGCAGAGATTTGAAGGTTGTCGGCACTCTATCGATGGATGTACTTACGTGAGTGCCCTATAGAGCTGTTTCGTGCCACATTGTTCTTACCTTTCTCCTCTAGAATCATTTCTTTCTCCTCGGGTTCACCGATAGTTGCGACGAGTCCGGCCGTTTTCTACCTGGGATTCGTTGCGGCAGTCTGCTCCATATCTGCCCTACTACTGTGGTCCGTTATCACTGTCCACTTCAACTACATTTCCAGAAGAAAGGGGGAAACCTTGTGGGCGTCGGGAGTGGTGAGAACCTTTCCTACCTGATATATTACAGGAATGACATGGGAATATCCTTTCTTGCAGGAAACCATAAGAAGATCCATGGGCGTGAATATCGCCCACGTATTCGCCGCTCCTGTGATGTGGTTTTACTGGTATGTATATGTCAGTAGTGATGGTACGTTACCCGTGCTCACGACCCTGCAGCAGCGTCATCTTTGCAACATCTTCCCTTACCGCTCTTTTATGGGCTCATTCTACCTCACAGCCCACTCAGCTCACCCCTTCCGATGACCATCCTCCAATGCCGACCGATGGTGCCATTTGGAAGATGTTCATCACGACAATGATCCTCGCGATCATCACGAGCAATGTATTCGTCTCTCTCGCGTTGTATCGCCTCGGGCGCTGTTTCCCCACGGTCGACGAAGAGGCCCGGAGCACATCGACTCACGAAAATGATGGTCAGCCTCATGGTACCCTCCCTATCATGCCGTCTGGAAGGGTCTGCGGGGGAGGTACCTCTCCGTGTCCTCGCCAGAGTCGCCACTCTCAGACGGCAGTAATTCGGTAATGACGATCGCTTTTTAGAACCGGTCCAATTCAACACCCCGAAGGAGACGGTAGTCGCAGCGCACAAGTGGTCCATCGTCTTTTACAGTTTTTGTCATCATTATGCCGTGCACGCCGGTTCTTTTTAACTCGGCTCGATCATTGACTGGTTTTGTGGTCCCAAAGTTTGTTCCACTCGTTATTGCGTTATCTGCCGCATCTATTATCGTTGTTCCCCATAGAAAATTATCATGTATCTCTTCCAAGGGTCCCCAGGTAATGGAAACATTTTCCGTTCTTCCCAAAGAGTGACAAGGAGTAATCCTTCCTTCGGTGGACCACCCATGCCTCGTGAGGCGGAGAGTATGGTCTATTCACCTCGCTTATCCCTCCAGATCGTAGTAATTTCCGACTCCCGACGATTGCTCATTGGCGCCATGCATCTTGTATCGACGTCGGAAGATTTTACCTGTGCCCCACTGCCATAGCCATCCCGACGTTATCGTTGTGACTTGGTTGTTTGGTTCGACGTGGAAAATCAAATCTTGTTTAATTAACAGCTCCCGGTATCTGTTCCCAAACTCGAACAACTCAACAATACAACGTTAACCTGTTGATTGTGAACCTTTGATCTTCCTACTCGATGCACATGCTAACCGTGTCGAGGATGGATCATACCATTTCAACAGTTGGTGAGCCCACGGTATACTCCGCGACGATAATATTAATTAGCCTCGCAATCATTATTACATGTCACATTCCCTAAAGTGAGCGAGGAAGAGGGACACGAGGGAAGCTAAAGGCAACAAAGGCGTTACTACAGGGTGCAGGGGTCGAATTTATTGGAAACAGTGAATAAGTGGACATTCCAGAGTCAACAAAATTGAGGCGGGTATATGTAGGAACAAATTCAATGCTACACGGAATGAGTAAGAACGACACGCTACGAATACAAGAATACATAAATAGAGCAGATCAGAGGGCAGAGAATGATTCAATCAACTGTGCTTCGAAGAGTCGTAGTTCGAAGGCTTCCTTGAATGTAGGGTACATCCTTCCAGGGATCGCGAAAACAATATTACTGAAAACGTCCTTGAATCTTGCAGGGTGAGAAGTCCCATCCTCCCCTTCCGTATCGCCACAGACAAGGAGCTCAGCCCACACGCCTGCTACAACATCTACTTTATTCTCGCTCGAGCTGCATCCAAATGCCCCAAGAACGATATTCTTGTTGCCCTTCTCTTCAAAAAGTCGAAGAATGCGGGCCATCCTTTCCTTCATATGCGAACGAATGTCTTCTTCGGATATCGGCTTCTCAGCGAGGGTGGTAAGGGATTTGGCTCGGATCGCCGCGGCATTGACAGGGACGGCAGAAACTACGTCGATTTGATACGGGGGAATGAACGAGCCGCCAATAGGAGGGGAAGAAGCAACAGCTCGGAGGAAAGCGTCTTCATCGTCAGAATCAGATCTGAAGACAACCACACCCGGCGAGTGAACCAGAGAGTGATCGTGCAAACCGCATCCGTCTTCCCTCGAGAACTTGCGATGTTCCTTGTAGAAGTTTTGGGCGGCAGAAGACGTGAGATTCGCCACGAGAGAAGTGTACCGCGCCATCGTTTCCTCCTGCTCCGAGCTCCCATGCAAGAAGTTTCCACATGGTCTCTTCGGAGAAGCAAAGGAGAGGACACCGACTTTGGATTTATCCTCAGAGAGTTGTGAAAGGCGGCGGGCAGCAGTGAGAGTCGAACACTTCTGGAAGTCGATGGTGGTCGTTTGACCTACGGGAAGGGTGCGTGGTTTGCCCACTGCCCAAGTGGAGAGCGAATCACAGTTGTGAGGGTAGAACTCGGTACTCTGGCGACTGAGATTAATTGGGAGGAAAATGTCGTGCTCGATCCGCTTGACAGAGTATGTCGTGCCAGAAGCATCGCTGACGAGAGAACTCTGAGGGAAGGTCTGTCGGTCAGAGCCATCATTGGGAGAGGAAGTGGCAGGGAGATTATAACGTTCTTCAACGTACTTGCCATCTCCAAGCGCGATCCTGAGGGTTTCATCCGCCATATTGGCCCATAGGTCCCTTGCTTCCTTGCTGGGAATCGATTTGATTGATGGTTTACGAGGTCGACGCCTAGCAGAAGACGCGTGTTTCGATGCCGTCGCCGCTGCCGCTGAGGGTGAGGCTTGATCTTGATGGCCTTGCGGTTGACGGCCCCGAAGTCTTTGCTTCTTGAACCGTTGACGTTTGATGACCTCTGGTGAAGAGTATTTGATGGTGGAGATTGACGGCGAATTGCGCCTCTGTCGAGATCTTGAGGATTGTTTGCGGAATTTCATGATGGTTGTGGTTGTGGGGCAACTTGTTCGAGGTGTCCTCGACTTATAAAGCGTCCACGTTTTACCATGGGCTAGGGCCCTCCCGGATCGTGGCTCGCGGCTGGCTCCAGCACCGCCACTGCTTTTGTTCTCCGAAAAGGCATAATTACGTAACTGATTGCTCTTGGATGGAAAGAGACTAGAACCGAGTTCAATACAAGTATTTGAACGTTCTATTCTTCTCTAACGCCTCTTCGAATGTGACACCCTCGAGTCTTGCAGCAATCTCAATCCGCTCCCTTTTCGCACGTTGCAGATCGAGAGGATCGGAATCCTTCGTGCTGAGTTGTGCGTTCTCTCTGATAATGGTCTGGCGGACGGCTGAAAATATTATGCATCAAAAGCGGTACAAAGGAAAGGGCACTGTGAAACCTACCAAATGCCATAACGATACTGAAAACAAGGGATGCAAGTCCAATATACATCGACGGGCGGTAATCCGGGCCCCACTCAGCCTTCCACACATAAGATCCCATCCTATAGCACCATTCTGGTCAGCCCCTTTGTACTTTGAGTCACGGAAAACGACAGACAAGGTTCCGAGATTACCGAACCCGTTTACAATAGCAATACTTGCAGATCGTTTGACTGGGGGCCGTGGGATAGCGTTTGATACCCATACGAGCGAAAGCGAAAGTCCTGAGTCACCGTTTTCTTTCAGATGTCTGACTTAATCCGGCAGTACAGGAACTTACCAACAAAGCCTAGAGCCATAAGAAAGATGGCGACATACCGTCCTCCAATCGACATAGTGGATACACCTATGATATATCCTACGATCGTGCACCATAGCCAACCTGACATATGGAAAAATCGTTCACCCGTTCTGTCTTTGATCCAATCGTGAGATTTCGGTCTGACAGTATAGTTTGAATCAGCGTTTTACCTGCATGCCATGCATTTGCGCAGCAAAGCAACGTCGCTAGGATCCATGGCGGGCTGCCACGAAAAGGTCAGATACGGAACATGTAATCCCAATTCAAACTGACGCTGCAAGCAGTAAGCTTATCGTTGGTGAAAACCCCAGCGTGGAGGTCAGACTGATTTGCCCAATTATTTCAGCGGAAAGTTCATCAAATGTCATTGATGTGGAGCAACAAAAAATGCGTACGTTGGAAAGAAGATAACAAAGCTCGAGCCGAGTAGCTGCGTGCAGATCATTAACGAGAACAACCAGACTTTTGGGTCTGTAATCGCAAGCTTCAATCCGACCAGGGTTCTTAATGGCCTTATTAGTGATTGGGTCATCAGGTAACATTGTGTTGCTCACGAGTCCTCCTTCACATCTTGGTCCGCTTCCCCAACGTCCTCCGCAAGGCGTACTTGGGCTAGTCGCCTTTGTGCGGGGGTTATCCAAGGAGTATTATGGGGCTGTCAAGGGGACATCTCAGCACGGTATTCGTCTAGCTCGCCTCAGTGCCAGAACGAACATAGTCAGGAAGCAAAAATCTGATGATGAATGGTTTAGAAGTCTCTTTCCCTGAATGTAAATGAACATACATCGCAATGCACCCAATACAGATCGTAATTGATCCCTGCGAGAGATAGACTCAGATAGTGTCGTCACGAAAATAACAGGGATCGAGGAAAATTTACCTCGATGTAGAACAACCTAGAATACACCATACGTAAACGCCGAGGAAGACAGACACCATGGGAGTACTGACCATCTCCATGCCCTGATGCCCCGCTTTCCCTCCATTCGGGACAGAATTCCCGCAGCCATCAACTAAAATATCACGCGTGTAGGCCAAAACGCGGGAGTTCATCTATCGCAACAACTCACACTCCCAAATGCATTCGAGAGCAGAAGACCGCCGTACAGGATCGCGGATCGAAATGCGAGCTCCTGACTCAGGAATTGAATATAAGTATGTCAATCAATGCTCTTTATTGAACCTGGGGAGATTGCGTACCTTTCGGGTATACCATCTTGAGAGAAGGTAGATGGCACCGGGATAAAATGCTGCCTATCGTGCAAGGGGTAGGATGGGAAGATGAGAAGATGAGAAGATGATGAGAGACACATTTAGACAATAACTCATACTTCTGGGATTCCAAGGAAGATCCGAGTAGATAGAAGACCGGCGTAATTCTTTACCACCTGAATGCGATATCGAATGAGAAGGATCTAAAGACAAGATGGCAGGGAGTTTCTAACACCAGTGAGGCAGCTTATGAGTCCCCAGAGGATGACACAAGCCGGTATATAGTATGAAGGTCTTAATATCCCATTAGCGCGTCATTGCAGAATGTATCGTGCATTATTGCACACCTGGATATACGATTGAGTATCTGAGGGATGTGTCAATGTATCATCAAGAGGCTCGTTCGTATACTTCGAACTCACCATGTTTGAAGGTATCTGCGCGGGAATATAAGAAGCATATAGGACTGCTAAGACCGTTGAGTATTCAATGTCTACGTAGGTGAAGTCAAAATCACTGAGAATATAGCACCCTTCACGAAACACTGACCCGTTACGTGGAGGTCCTGCTGCAGGCCTTTCAATCGAGCTGCAGTCACTGCAGTCCTCTAGAGCAATATCGGAATGCGTCAATGTTTTTCGTAACAGAACACCTGAATTGAACTTACGTCGATATAGTTCATGATGAAGATCAGGATTATGGCTGGCAAGAGTCTCATATCCAACATCCTGACGAGTTGCTGCTCGGCGAGAGGTCGACGGTCTGGCGAGAGAAGAATCCCGTCTGGTTCATTCTTGGCAGAGTCATGAGGAAGATGGATATCGCCCTCAGATTGTTTCTCCTCAGACATGGCGAAGGTAGTCTGCAAAAGCGTGTCTCGGAGCGCGCAGGTGAACTGTGAGCACAGTATTTATTGTATTGATAAGTCTGTCGCGCGCACTTTCGACGAGAAGTGCAATCTACGCACCAAATTGATCGCGAGCGGACACTTGTTGTATTCTGCATCGTGGCTGCAGTTGGGGGTCAGTCATGTCTGATGGAGAGATATGAAAGAAGGTCATCTGACTCCTTTTCGGAATGGCGTGGGCGAGGGAAGCGAAACGGATGGAGCTGCACTCATGACAGAATTACACAGTCAACAAAACGGGTCGTGTATTGCCAATCTCGGACCGGGTAGAATAGAAGGCGCGGGGTAGATTAGTCACCAATTCTGCAGGAGTACAAAATGAGGGGTACAATCTCGGAATGTAGAATTCGACGTAAAACCTTCACTAGGTGGTGAAAGGTGAGATTGAAAATTGAGAAACGACATCTGGATTCCTCAATCTCTTGATTCAAGAGATAAGAGGCGAAAAAACCAGAACGGTCATGAGTGAATATAAGAGCAGGGTCTACGAACTTGGAGCTCACCTACAAGACCTTCCGATGTCGTCAATACAAATACCTGAATTCTCTGTTCTTCTCCAGCACTTCTTCGAACGTTGCCCCCTCCAGCCGTGCAGCGATTTCGATCCGTTCTCGCTTTGTACGTTGAAAGGTCTGAGCATCGGAATACTCAAGACTGAGGAGCTTTACGTTATGTTTAACAATCGCCAATCGAACCACTTCAATCGAGTCAGTCACCAATGGGAATGACCGGAACGACAAGTTCACGCACGGTATGCCAGGGTTATACAAAGCACAAGGGATGCGAGCCCAATATACATCGATGGATGATAATCAGGGCCCCACCTGGACTTCCAAGCATACGAGCCCATTCTACAGCGTCAGGACAGTTAGACAGGTCGTAAGTGTCAAGGATTGATGGACGACGCACAAAGTCCCAAGATTGCCACATCCGCTGACGATAGCGATGCTCGCCGATCGTTTGACTGGTGGTCTCGGAATAGTATTGGAAACCCAGACAAGAATAAGAGAGTGTCCTGAATAAAGCTGAGTATTTTAGTCGACTCAAGAGACTGTTGACGTACCAACAAAACTGAGAGCCATCAGACAAATGGCAACGTATCGCCCTGCAATCGACATGGTTGAAACACCAATAATATATCCCAGAATGCTGCACCACAGCCAACCCGTCACATGAAAGAATCGTTCTCCCGTCCGGTCTGAGAATATTATCAATATCTCTGGAATGGTCTGCAAATATTAGTGTTCCACCTGCGTGCCATCCGTTCAGGAAGCATAGTACGGTCGCCATAATCCAAGGAGGGCTTAGACAGCAAAGTTGTCAGGCCTGGGGTGCTCGTTGTTCTCAATCAATGACTCACGCAGCAAGGAGTAAACTGATGGTGCGCGAATATCCCAATGTCAAAGTCAAGCTGATGGACAAAATCGAGTAAGCTGGTAGACTACGGAATCAAAGTAAAGGACTCGCGTTGGAAAGAAACTGACAAAACTTGATCCGAGGTACAGAGAACAAGTCATCAGCGAAAATAGGAGCACCTTTGGGTCTGTGAGCGCGAGTTTCAATCCTGCTAAAGCTCTATGCCATTCTTTAATTGCGCTGGGGGCAAATTTGGCATTGGAACCACTCACGAATCTTCCATCAAATTTTGGTCGGCCTCTCCAACATCTTCTGCGAGACGAACCTGGGCCAATCGTCTCTCTGCGGGAGTGAGCCATACAGTGTTGTGAGGCTTCGTGACATGTCAGCATGGACCATTCTGGTGTGAAAGTGACGATGAACAGACATAGTCAGGTAGTAAGCACCTAAAAATCAAACTATGATTTTCGTGGTATCAGAAGAACAACGAAGTGTAACACACAGAGCCATACAGCCAATGCATATTGTGATCGCTCCCTTTGATAATGAGTATTGTCTATCAAACGCGTAAGGTTAATTTGCTTAGAAATAGTACCTCGACGTAGAATAACCTAGATTGCGCGTGAAACAAAGTGCCGAAATCACAAAAAAGAGACATACCATCTCCACGCCCTGATGCCCCTTTTGCCTTCCATTCCAGATAAAATCCCTGCAGCCATCAACTGGGTATATCGTACACGTGAAGAACTATCTCTGAGCTGCAGTTTTCACACTCACGCTTCCAAATGCATTTGATAACAAAAAGCCGCTATACAACAGAGCAGACCGGAATGCGAGCTCCTGATATCCAATACCGACTTCCAAGTCGGTACTAGCGATCTGCGATGATAATGGGTCACTCACTCTTCTGGTGTACCACCTTGAAAGCAGGTACATGGTGCCGGGATTAAATGCGGCCTTTGGATCAGGGTCAGATAAAACCTGACGTTTGATGATATTGTACTTCGTACCTCTGGGATGCCGAGAAATATACGAGCAGCCAGGAGCCCGGCATAATCGTTGACCAACTACCAGCGGTTCCAGGTCCGCAAGATAGAAGGCCCGTGATAATGAGAACACTTACACCAGTAAGGCAACTGACAAGTCCCCAAGTGACGACACAAGCGGGGATATAAAGTGATGGTCTGTATGTTCCAGCTCAACGAATGAGAAGACGTAGGCCACCAGTCGCTGCCGACCTTGGTGTACGGTTGAGATACTACAACAATGGATCAGCCAATTGTCAATGAACTCGGACGCAATAACTATAGATACCAAATTCGACGGGATCTGTGCCGGAACAAAAGAAACATAGAGTATTGCCAATACAGTCGAATATTGGATGTCTGAGAAGGATGAGATTCAAAATCGCCAATCACATTTCTTCAAAGTGACCGATATGAACCTGTGAGGTGGATGTCTTCTTGGAGACCCGTTAATCTGGCTGCAGTCGTAGCTGTTCTCTACAAGGTAACATCAGTAGGATTCAAGAAGGAGCGTCTGTGAACGCACATCGATGAGACTAATAATGAAGATGAGGAATATGACAGGCAGGAGCCTCATATCCAGCATCCTGACAAGTCGTCTCTCAGCAAGGGGTCGACGTTCTGGTGTAAGAAGTGCCCCGTCCCCCTCGATCCCACTATCAACGGGGCTCTGAGTGAAACGAGCATCACTGTTCTTGTCGGTTTCCTTCTCCTGAGACATCCTGATAGCTACAACGCAAGGGGACAAGGGATAGGTCAGAGAACCCGAACATTGAGTGACTATCGTGAACGGCTCGGAACAAGATGGGAAAGGTATGTATGTGCCTGTGCTTAGATGTCGCGTTGAAAAGGGCGAATGGACATCCTAAGGCATGCAATGGATGAGAGTAAAGTGATACATTCGAATTGCCAGTAGAGGCAACAATCATGCTAGGTGTCCTTTTTCAAGGACTTCGGAACGGAGTTCCTGAAGTCAATAGACTCATGAGATACCGAGTTGAATAGGAGCCACACTTGGAGATGGGATACGAGATAATCTTCGTTCATCGGGAACGCAAACGTAACTTAATAATACAAGGCCGAGTCACAGAGCCTGAAGGACTATTGAATCTGACTCGGGTGGGGTGAGTGAACAGAGACAGCATGAAACAGGGAATTGGATTGCATACTCGACAACTCAGTATAGATACCTGAATCCTTTCTTCCTTTCGAGCGCTTCCTCAAACGTCAAACCTTCCAACCGTGCCGCTTCTTCAATTCTTTCGCGTTCGGCACCCTTGAGATTCGCAAATTCATCTTTCGCCAACTGGGCATTTTGATGGACGAGAATGCAACGGATGACTATAGGACATTGTCGTAACCGCGTCCACACAATACGAGAACGAAGGGCATACCAAATGCAAGCAATGTGGCAAAAGCGAGAGATGCAAGTCCAATATACATGGAAGGATGGTAGTCTGGACCCCAGTCAGACTTCCATGCATACGATCCTATTCTACATTGAGTGATTCAAATGCGATATACGCATAGTTGTCAGTGGCCCGCTCATCCGACAATAATGCCATCAACCCACAGATTGCCGAGATTCCCGAAGCCGTTGACAATACCGATACTAGCAGACCTCTTGGCAGGGGGTCTCGGAATTGCATTCGAAACCCATACAAGAGTGAGGGCAAATCCTAGGACATGAGAGTGAACATGGTACGAGGGCAAAGATGATGCGGCAAATACCGACCAGCATAACCAGATGCCATCAAGAACATCGCAACGTAGCGCCCGCCAACGGACATTGTGGAAACACCAATAATGTATCCAAGAATAACGCCCCACCACCAGAGAGCGATATGAAAAAATCGTTCACCTGTCCGGTCTTGGTGCAAAGTTGTTAACAGATGCGTCATGAACAACCAAACCTTGACCCTACCAGCATTCCACGCATTGAGGGAACACACGATAGTTGCCCAGATCCAAGGTGGGCTAGGATGTGAAGAGTGAGTGCTTCCAGTTGTCTTATCAATCAAGGAACCTCACGCAGCAAGCAATAAGCTAATCGTCGTGGAGAATCCGAGTGTAGCCGTCAAACTGGAAATGCAACCGTCTACTCAGAGAAGCACGAAGGTCGGGCCGATTTCCTTACGTCGGGAAGAAGTTCACGAAACTCAATCCCAAGAGCTGGGAACAAGTCATCACTGCAAATATTGAAACTTTCGGGTCCTTAATTGCGAGCTTGAGTCCAGTAAAGGCACTATATTGGCAGGGATTGATCAGGAGAGCAACAGAAGTGGCGACTCTGATTACTCACGATTCTTCACTGGAGTCTTCGTCGGCCTCTCCTGCATCTTCTGCAAGTCGAACTTGAGCAAGGCGTCGTTGTGCCGGAGACAACCAACGAGTATTATGTGGCTTTTAAGATGTCAATACCGTCTTTGATAGTATCGATGAATATTGCTACCTACATAATCTGGTAGAAGGAAACTATGAAAATATGAGACAAAATCGGAATCGTGAAAAAGGTCAACTTACACGGCAATAAATCCAATGCATATCGTGATTGCTCCCTAGAAATTTCTGATTGATTTTCTTTGTGCAGAATAAATCGGGGTGCTCGTACTTCTATGTAGAAGAGCCTGTCGAATCCATTCAACAGGATGGATGAGACTATGGATCGCGGATGACATACCATCTCCACGCCCTTATTCCTCGTTTCCCCTCCATGCGAGACAATATTCCGGCGGCCATCAACTTTCAGGGTCAGATGTGAGGGTGAGAAGAGTGGAGTTCTTGAGGCGGTACCCACAGACCCAAAGGCATTCGAAATGAGAAGCCCGCCATACAACAATGCAGACCGAAACGCAAGTTCCTGATCAGAAGAGACAGCATTAGGCTCTCATGGGTCACTATAAATGCTCTACTCGCCTTGCGTGTATACCACCTGGATAACAAATAGATTGCTCCGGGATAGAACGCGGCCTGTCGAGTGCCGCTTGTCATCGTGTTCGCTCGTTTTAGACATCGGTCATGGGACACACCTCTGGAAGCCCAACGAAAATGCGCGCTGCGAGAATCCCAGAATAACTCTGTGTCACCTATGGAGTCCCATCAGACAGGTCTTTGTCATGCAGTGGAATACATAGCTCACCCCGGTTAAAGCACTTGTGAGCCCCCAAATTACAACGCAAGCCGGAATGTAATACGACGGCCTGTAGCAACATGAGCAAAAGGATATATTCTCATGCATAGAACAGAACACGCCTGGATATTCTGTTTAGGATCTAGGGCGACGGAGTCATCAGTGTATCTGTCGACCATCTGACCGTCGTATAAATCACCATATTTGAAGGGATCTGCGCAGGAACATAAGACGCATACAACACGGCGAGGACGGTCGAATATTGGATGTCTTGGTAATATTCAGTGTCGAATCGATCTCATTAACACTCATCGAATCTCACCAGTGAGACGCAAATCCTGCTGGAGACCCTTCAGGCGGGCTGCGGTGACCGCCGTTCTCTAAACCCTTGTCAGACCAAAACATAATGCAAGGAGGAGATACGGCGTACATCAATGTAGTTCATGATGAAGATTAGGATGATGGTCGGAAGAAGCCTCCAATCCAACTTTCTGACCAGTTTCCTCTCCGCTTGGGCTCGAAGACTGGTGTCGAGCAACGTACTATCAAGATTGTCCACATAGGAGCTGCTCGAGCGATCTTCAACATGCTCAACAACTACGGGGTCCTTGACATCGGTCGTGTCATCCATAACCGAGTGTTGTCCGTGCATTGTGAGGATGAGATGGTGGCGGGGTGCACAAGGGGCATGTGTTGCTTTTATGAGGAGATGATTCTGCTCCGATTGAGGGTTGAGCATTCCCATAGGTCCTATCCGGGACAACATAATACGGTCAAGTCAGGACCACTACGGCCAGGTGTGGAGCCCGGTGTGCGAGATAATTTTAAACTAGGGCATCGAGGAGGGAAGTCGTGCCTTCGTGACCTCCAGAAGGAGACCACATGAGCACCTAACGTTAGCAGTATGTTCGTGGGTGGTGTGTGTGGGGAATGTGTGGGGAACGAGAAGTCCCATGGAAGGAGTTCGTAAACCTTAAATATTAGCTTGTGACGACACGTCAAAATGATCCGTCACCAGGCATGGATGTACCCACTGGGATAAAGAGATTTGACAGTCCTTGAACAATGGAGGCATAGAAAAGATGTTTTGATGAAGGTAAAACGAGGTCATTGAACCCATGAAGGGACTATGAAGGGTGGGTCCGACAACTTGAAGCTCAGGCCTCAGGTCGCAAACGTGGTGCAATGCACAAGCGATTGTGGCGCGGGTCGGCCTGGGTCGGTACTGTACCCAGGGCGATGATCTCGGCTCTAAAGCCTGTGATTGAAGACTTCGCAGTGAGTACAGTATAACAATATCATTTCGTTCACGGAAATTCCGACGTCAATAGACACATGAGGGACCAAGGGGATTCCCGTTCGTAGATGAGACAGTCAGGCTAAGTAGTAATCGTCCTCCCCGAACACCTGTCAAATGTGGCCCGGAGAGACAACATTCAAGAAATTGAACTGCATACCAACCACGTCAATAGAGATATCTGAATCCCTTCTTCCTCTCGAGCGCCTCCTCAAACGTTACACCTTCCAACCGTGCTGCCTCTTCAATCCTTGCACGTTCGGCACCTTTCAAATTCGCGAGCTCTTCTTTCTCCCACTGAGAATTCTGACGCACGAGAATGCAGCGAATGACTGCGGGAAGTTACAGTGAGTACGTCAAACGAGGAGGAAAAAGCAGAACGATATACCAAATGCGAGGAATATGGCAAAAGCAAGAGACGCAATCCCGATATACATGGACGGATGGTAGTCTGGGCCCCAGTCGGATTTCCATGCGTATGATCCCATTCTGCGACAAGTCATATGCGACGCATTTAGTCAGTAGTTCTCCTTTCTCGAACGCAATGTAAGCAAGCTCACAGACTACCAATGTTGCCGAACCCATTGACAATCCCGATGCTGGCCGACCTCTTCGCAGGAGGTCTGGGAACTGCATTCGAAACCCATACGAGAAGGAGCGCAGATCCTATGGAACAAGGGTGAGGCATTGACGAGAGTCGACACTGAGGCAATAACCACTGACCAGCATAACCAGATGCCATCAAGAACATTGCAACGTAGCGCCCACCAACGGACATCGTGGAAACGCCAATGATGTATCCAAGAATAACACCCCAAAACCAGATTGTGATATGGAAGAATCGTTCACCGGTCCGGTCTTGGTACAGAAATGTGAATAGACCGATCAGAAAACGACCAGACTTTGGTCTCACCGGCATTCCTCGCGTTGAGGAGACACACGGCAGTTGCCCAGACCCAGGGTGGCCTGGGACGGAAAACGTGAGCGGCGTGTGGGGTATTGCAACTCAATAAAACAGCTCACGCGGCGAGTAGCAAGGTATTCGTTGTGGAGAACCCAAGTGTAGCGGTCAGACTGTAAATGAACGATGGCTTTTTAGAGAAACGAACGTTTGGCATATAGGCTTACGTCGGAAAAAAGGACACGAAGCTACACCCTAGTAACTGGGAACATGACATCATCGCGAATATTGAAACCTTCGGGTCCTTGATGGCAAGTATGAGTCCAGTAAAGGCACTATACCGGGGCGTTAGGGAATCGTAACGAATGCAACAGTTCTTGTCACTCACGATTCTTCACTTGAATCTTCGTCGGCCTCTCCTGCATCTTCTGCAAGTCGAACTTGAGCAAGACGTCGTTGTGCCGGAGACAACCAACGAGTATTGTGAGGCTACAGGATACTTAGTACTTTATGCCATAGAACTGATGAATACTGCAACGTACATAATCTGGAAGAAGGAAACTAGGAACATGTGAGACCACATGGGAATCGAGTAAAGTGTCAAACCTACACGGCAATGAAGCCAATGCAAATCGTGATTACAGCCTATGAGATTCTGGTCAATTTGTTGTGCCGGGCAGATCGGAGAACTCGTACTTCTATGTAGAAGAGCCTGTCGGATTGATTCAACAAGGCAAAGTGACTGTGAATCGAGGACGACATACCATCTCCACGCTCTGATTCCTCGGTTCCCCTCCATGCGAGACAATATTCCCGCAGCCATTAACTACAAGGATTGTATGTGAGAAAAACATAATTGAACACCTCATAAATGGTACCCACAGAGCCAAAAGCATTAGAAATGAGAAATCCGCCATATAGTAATGCAGACCGAAAGGCGAGTTCCTGATAAAGAGGGATAAACTTATACTGCCACCATTCACAACAGTAGTCTCACTCGCCTTGCGTGTGTACCACCTAGATAACAGATAGATTGCTCCGGGATAGAATGCGGCCTGTTGAACATCGCTTGTCACGAAGCCGATCCACCGTAGACACATTTGGTTCGACGTACCTCTGGAAGACCAAGTAGAAACCGTGTGGCGAGGAGCTCATGATAAGTGTGTGTCATCTACAGAATCGCATGAGTTATACACTTCGCATGTAATTGTAGAAATTACTAACCCCTGATAAAGCGCTCATCAATCCCCATACAACAACGCAAGCTGGAATATAATATGACGG
>JANAWD010000203.1:0-60802 GCA_027627245.1 Meripilus lineatus | reverse complement strand
TCTTACCCCCACTTCATTCCCCTTTCCCTATCCCCTTATTGTGTTTCTTCTTTTTCTTTACTTTTTTTCCATTCCCCTCTCTTAGGTTATTTTCGGAAGCGAGACAAATTTTTTAGTAGACTATNGTGTACTCATTNTCATTTTTTTTTTCTTTTCTTTCTCTTTACCTACTCTCTCTCCCTCTGTCGTCTCACTCTCTTGTCTCTCTCCATCTCTCGCACCTCGAAACAAAGCGAAAAACTGTAAAAAGAGGAACATCTGGTGTGATTCTTTGTTTGATGTTTGATGTGAACGTGGATGTTTGAGTCTTGAGTCCGGATCCCTTGACTCATGATGCATGATGCCTGCGTGGTACTCACCCTATCCCATCTGTGTGAGGATCAGATAGAGTACAGTGAATCATTTAATGGATCATCGCATGCACATCGGCATGTGCGAACATGCAATCAGAGCAATGTGCGTGAATCATGCATATGATTGATCGCGATGTGGGTGAAGGTATAATCCTAGTGATTTCTTCCGAGAGCCCGAGAGGTATATGACTATGATGACATCGTCGTTCCCGCTCTGGGTACGCAACTTATACAGATAGGTTCTATTCTTGGTCGTGGGGTATTGCTTCTAGTGGTAAGAGTCGTCACTCTCCCTGCCTCGGGCCCTAAGGCCTAAGGTAAGGTTAAGCACCGTTGGCATTTGAGAAGTGTAACGTTGTTTCGTGACATAAGTACGGAGGATCCGGAGACAAACCGGGAGAGATGTACTATATACTATGCATGTACTCTCGGTCTGACATGAGACGTGTTACTTGTATCATTTTAGTACGAGTGACAGGACAGAGGGTGAAAGATTCAGACTATCCCGTCACTCTGGAACAGTGGAACGGTTGACATTTGCTCAGTGGCAGATATATGTATGGTAGCGTTCGAGGCTCTCTCGTCGGGGGATAGAATTCGGCGTGGCATGTCGTTTTTTGACATTCGGGCGGTAAATTTGTGAGGTGTGGGGACAACGTACGGCCGCCATGGAAGAAGGGTCAGATCTTTGGGCTCTTGTGAAAGAAGAGTGGTAATAAGATCGTAATGCAAGTCATTGCAATGGGCCCGAGGCAGGCAGGGTGTACAGCCCTGCATCAGAGGGATACCTATCTGTACCAATCCCGTTGTTCCCGAGAAGAAGGGTCCTCCTATCGAATCACTCGAAAAGGGTCTTATTTAGTTATTGTTGCCGCGAGTTGTGCGGAGGATGTGATTTGTGATTGCGGGCTGGGGTTCAGGATCATGGGCTCATCCTTTGGACAGATGGGATGGTCTTACGTTTCGGTTTTTGATGCTGTTATTGTATTGTTACTGTATAAGCACCATTGTCCCGTAAGTATCATCCGTAGAGCAAATCTCGAATCGCAATCGGACCGAGGCCGAATTTAAGGAATTGCCTCTCCGAAACGGAGATCTGTTCTGATTGGGTTCGTTAGGTAGGGCTGAAGGAGCCTTATACGTATGCGTAACGCATAATCGAAAATGCATAATCGACTGCAAGTGCGTGCTTTTTATTTTTTTGGATCAGGTGTCACTCGGTGGAAGGTTGGGAGAACCTTCTTGAAGCATAGTTGTTGGGGTGTGAAGCCCAAACGGGGTTTAATGACGAATGTGATATGTATATCGGAGAAACTCGATACATGAGAATTGAGGGTGTGGGTTTGGTAGTCAGTGTTCTTGGCCGTGATGGTGGTGGGCTTGTTCGAATCGGATCCCACTTGATGATGGACATGGGGTCAATTCGTATTTTCGGAGTTAACAGGAAGGGTCTTACCAGTATCTGAAACGGAGAACACGGCGAGATGTATATGTCAATGGCATGGAATCGGTGTCTCATTTACACGACATACCCGCAAGGTTGGGGTCCTGGCTTATCCTGCAGGGAATACCGGTCTAAGTTCAGTATACCAAAACGAAGTGAATTCACCGGACGAACCAGGTTGATGAAGATCTTGGGGTGACCGAGAGGACCTCCGCCTGGGAGAATGGGCGTTAGTGCGACGAAAATCTGTGGGCTGTAATGGCGCGACATACCACCATCACATACAGCCTTCCTGCCCTCGACAACACGAATAGGCTCTCTGCTAATCATTTCCATTGCGCTCAGTGGCGTAGGTTGCAACTCCATCGCAGTCTGTTCGAAACGAGGGCCTGACGCAGCCTGGGGCCGTGGTCGTTGACTAGTCGACCATGTTGTTGGATAATTTGGTGCTTGCTGGGTAATGACAGACGCAGAAGTCTCTTTAGCTGGAACAGCGGGTGTTGCTGAGGACGAGAGACGAGCGAGAGGGCGGGTCAACCGAGGAAGGATGCGTCGAGCAAGCATGGTCGTCTTTGCCAACATCGACGAATGACAGTAGGCCAATATCGGGATGGGGTCGTGAGAACCGATTGCCCCACTCGGATAAAGCGCCTACTTTCCTATTTCGCATATATGCACGTGCAGGTGAATGCTTTCTGACATCATGCGTCTTCCGTTCTAGGCCTCGGTAGCCCACGGGCTCAAAGAAGGTTCGAGGACCGTATTGAAAGTGCTGGATGGAACGAAAGTTGGTTCTCCATGGGTCTACCCTGGTCGCAAATCTTCTAGTTCGTAGGATAACTTGCATAAAAGACACCTCCCTCTCTCCGTCGTTGCACACGTTATTCGAAAGATACCCAACTCCCTCGAACACCACATACGACCCCTAGACTCTTACATCTTCTAACTATTAGCCATGACATCTGGAATGAACTTTACTGACAAAACCCTGGAGACATCGGCGGCGGCAAACCAACTTGCAAAAGATTATGCCAATGCACAAGGTAAGTCATCATTTGAATCAGCATGTTGATTAGATCTCTTACGATATGGTTGCAGTGCATCCTGCCCACATTGCCTTCGTTATGTTAAATGAGGGCTCAGATGCTATTCCAGGAGCTATGCCCAATAGTGGCGGTGGCTCTCTATTCTCCTCCGTAATTCAAAGAGCGGGGGGCGATCCTGTGAGTATATCTCTTTTGATCGTCTAAGTCAAAAATGCTAAAGTGATTCTAGACTACTGTCAAACGCGGCCTTCAAAAAGTAATTGTCCGTCTACCGGCTCAATCCCCACCACCGGATGAGACCTCTCTCAGCTCTGGTGCTCTGAAAGTTTTCCGCGAAGCCCAATCGCTTCAAAAGACTATGCACGACTCTTATATAGCCCAGGATCACTTGCTTGCCGCCCTCATCAAAGATTCGTCAATTACCCCCGTCTTGAAAGAAGCTGGTCTTACGGAAGCTACGTTGAAGACGGCCATCGACCAAATTCGGGGTAACCGGCGGGTGGAAAGCAAGAATGCCGAGCAAGGCTTTGACGCCCTTCAGAAGTATGCAGTTGATCTCACCTCACTAGCTGAAGAAGGCAAAATAGACCCCGTCATCGGCCGCGACAACGAAATCCGGAGGGTCATACGTATCCTCTGCCGACGGTGAGCTATATATGCTTCCCTTCTTACCTCCTCGTGGCTAATATCCCTTCCTTTAGAACCAAGAATAACCCGGTTTTGATCGGTGAACCTGGTGTTGGAAAAACATCAATTGCAGAAGGACTCGCGCAACGAATCGTAAACCGGGATGTTCCCGCTTCTCTTCTTGGTCGGCTGTTTTCCCTTGATATGGGTGCGCTCATGGCTGGCGCTAAATACAAGGGAGAATACGAAGAACGTATCAAATCTGTTTTGAACGAAATTGAGAAGGCTGCAGAAGAGGGACACGGGATTATTTTGTTCGTTGATGAACTTCATCTCATCATGGCTGGTCGCGGGGCGGAGGGCGGAGGAATGGACGCTGCCAACCTGTTCAAACCTCTTCTCGCTCGGGGTAAGCTTCGTTGCATCGGTGCCACGACGTTGGCGGAGTACCGGAAATTCATCGAGACGGACGCCGCTTTGGAACGTCGGTTTGCTCAAGTCCTCGTCAACGAACCCAGCGTGCCCGAGACAATCAGCATCCTTCGTGGGATTCGGGAGAAGTACGAGGTCCACCATGGGGTGCGTATCCTCGATGGGGCATTGATCCAAGCTGCAACCCTTGCCCACCGTTACCTCACCTCGAGGCGACTCCCCGATGCGGCTATTGATCTGGTTGATGAAGCTTGTGCGAGGTATGTAGATTCTCTACTGCTTCTTGATTCTGATGCTGATGATCATCTAGTGTACGTGTAACCCGTGAGACCGCTCCAGAGGAAATAGACAAACTCCAACGTCGCAAACTTGAACTCGAGGTCGAGATCCACGCCCTCGAGAGAGAGAAGGACGAAGCTTCCAAAGAGCGTCTCAAATTGGCTCGCAAAGCTATCGCAGATGTCGATGATCAACTCAGTCCTCTCCTCGCTGCGTACGAGGTTGAGAAGGCGCGCGGAAATGAGATACAGGATGTCCGCAAAAAGATCGATGAACTCAAGGCCAAGGCAGACGAGGCGGAACGTCGGTATGACCTTGCGACGGCCTCTGACCTACGTTACTACGCTCTCCCCGATCTCCAAAGTCGCCTCGCCCATCTTGAAGCGAAGAAGGTCGCAGAGGAGTCAGAGGACACTGGTTCCGACTCTGTCACCCCAGATCAAATTGCGGAAATAGTCGCTCGTTGGACAAACATTCCTGTGACAAGATTGATGAGCACCGAGAAGGAGAAGCTGCTACGGATGGAGCGAATCTTGGCAGACAGCGTGGTTGGCCAACCAGAGGCCGTCAAAGCTGTTGCAAATGCCATTCGACTCAGCAGAAGCGGGCTTGGAAATGCTCAACGTCCAATTGCGAGCTTCCTCATGGCTGGTCCGTCTGGCACCGGAAAGACGCTTCTGAGCAAGACCGTAAGTCACCCCATTCTCTACGCTGATCCACCTGGCGCTGACTTTGGTGTTTTCAGTTGGCTTCGCTTCTGTTCGACTCTCCAGAAGCCATGATTCGTATTGACGGTTCCGAATATTCCGAGAAACACTCTATCGCAAGGCTCATCGGCGCCCCTCCGGGATACGTCGGGCACGACCAAGGTGGCCAGCTGACTGAGTACATCCGCCGAAAGCCTTACTCCATCGTCCTCATCGACGAGATCGAGAAAGCTTCCCGAGAATTCGTCACACTATTCTTACAGGTTCTTGATGATGGGCGGCTTACGGATGGACAGGGTCGTGTCGTCGACTTCCGTAACACGGTGATCATCATGACAAGTAATTTGGGTGCCATGTACTTGAATGACATGGGCGAGGGTCCTGTCAAACCCCAAACCCGGGAGTTGGTTATGGGCGCTATCCGTGGTCATTTCCCTCCAGAGTTCATCAATCGTGTTGACGAGATCATCATATTCGTGAGTATTCTTCATTACCGTCCTCGAAACAGAAGGTTGCTTACACCCTTGGCTAGCGCACACTCTCTAGGAAGAATGTTCTCAAGATTGTTGATATCCGTCTCAGGGAGGTCCAAGAACGTATCGCTGACAGGAAGATGTCACTCGACGTGGACGATCTCGCGAAGCAGTATCTAGTCTCTGTTGGGTATTCACCCATTTATGGCGCACGGCCTCTCAATCGCGCCATCCAGAGCGAGTTATTAAACCCGTTGAGCGTCATGATATTGTCGGAGAAGATCCTCCCTGGGGAGTCAATCAGGGTTCGCTTCGACGGACCTCACAACCGTATCGCCATTCTACCAAACCACGAAGGCCATCACCCTGAGGGAATGGACGTGGATTATGATGAAGATGATGATATTGAAATCGAGGAAATGGACTAGGTGCAGAAATGGAAAGTTTTGTAGAATAGTTTCCCTCTTATATTTTCTTTCGCAACCAATTGTATTCATAGCCTAGCAGTTCAACATGTAGTCTATAGCAATTTCACTTTTCACTCATAAAATTTCAATAGAGTGCGACACCACGACGTCACCACTCGCTTTCCTGCTTGATGAGAATCCGAGGTTGGTCATTTTCTGCAGCTTGAGGAGGAATCGCCTCTGGAGACTTCTCTCTCTTGACAGTCTGTGATCGACTTTTAGGTTGAGTGCTAGGATGGGATTCAGGGTGTTTCCATTGGACTCTTGTCTGAAGTTGGTGCGTAATGTTTCAGCGAACATGCCTATTGATTGAGTGAAAGCGAACTTGCCTTGCCATTCACCTTCTGAGCTTGTATTCCAAGACGATTCAGATGCTCGGTCCAATGCTTAGATACCATTGCTCCGAAACACTTGAGAACCCATTCATCACCCAGGTTCCACCCACCTCTTTCAAGCCGTCTTACATCGTGACGGTGTATTGCCTGACGATTCTCGTCAGAAAGAGATAACAAGTCGATCAAATAGGTACAGTCCTCCACTGGACAATACCACTTGAACGAGAAGCCCGGCAGTTTAGGAGGATGGAAGAAGAAGTGTGGTATTGTTGCAAGCAGAGTTGGAGAAGGGGGTGTTGGAGAGCGGTTCGCTGGATCATCATCTGAACCGCTCAACCAATCTGGAGTGGAGGCAGGAGAGAAATCCTCGTCATAACCTCGGTAGTTCTCGTCCTGAATTTGGGCGGGTGATGAGGGAACAAGCTGGTCCCAATCACCGCCGTCATCATTATAATCGTCGTCGTCATCGTCATAAGCCTCTTCCTCCTGATGAGCTGGAGAAGGCAGTGGATTATCGTCGGATTCCTTTCGGTCATGTTAATCACATTCAAACTGTATGAAATAACGATGTGAACGCACTGGACTGGCTTTTCTCTTCCCTTTCCGGTTGGTTATCACCTCAGGAGCTGGAGATGGTGAGGACGATTGATATTCTGGAAGGTCGTCATCCTCATCTTGTGGCTGGATGATATCAACATCCATCTCATTCTCCTCGTCCTTCACGGGCACTGGATCCAGCTCGGCATACATATCCTCGAGGTCATCCACTTCCGGTTGCGGTGCATGCTGGATATCCGGCAAAGGTGCGGGAGTAGGAGATGGTGAAGGGGAATGAGGAATAGGGGAAGCAGATTCAGTATCTCTGATTCTGCTTGTCCACCTCTTCCAAATGTCTATATCGAAATATCTAAATGACGGTCTCGTCTTTCCTTGGTCTTCTATTAGCCACCGTTTATGGCGCAAGAGCAGTTGCTCAACAGCTGAGCGCGAGGGCGAGCGGCGGGCTCTGTTCAAATTGGGGCGTAGGCGTACGGATAGATCTTCCGTTTCGGAATCCGATGATAAGTGAATAGCGGCTTCTTCGTTGTCATAGGCGTTGTCGACATAGCGAATGTACATGCGTGAAAACCACTCTGGAGTGCGTGAAGCCTGGGGTGTGGGCTCTTCAGATGTAGCAGCGTCATATTCACAGACATCTCTGAGAACGCGAAGAGCGCGATATCGTTGAAAATACAATGAGCTCTTATTATATGTCGTACGATGCATTGACACAACTTCATAGAATCGCTGTCTGCACCGGCGTTCATGAAGTGCACAATATCGCAAGACATGTTAATGAAACTTACTGGTCCGAAGTCTTCATATATAGACCGTTTGGGACCAGATCACCTAAAAGCATTTCGTGGACGTCCGTCGCGCAGTACAGGCTTTACGGACCCACCTATGAGATATACGACTGCCATTTTCTTCACAGCTCGTATTATTATTTTCACATTCAAATCACGATTGCGAGTGGCCCGTGATCGATTTTCATATATTCCTGCCAACGTGAAGCGAGGATTTCTGGCACGAATGGCATCCTCGAGGGTTCGATAACCTTCCTCGGAAAGGTCGGAGAGTGCCTTGATTTCAAGAACACCGCGGACCTCAACAGGGTGAGTGGGTTCACGATAATTTGAGGACATCGATGGCTCGCATTTTGTGAGACTACCAAAGCTGGATGTCAGCAACTTGGGTAGCCTCGCAAAGACATCAGAGCAAACCCGATGAATCTCCCATTGCAAACGAGTCGCACATCGGTGAGATACTTGAGACGCGTTTTGGTGCTCTTGAAGCCCTGTGCCAACACCTCTGAATCTTGCCACGGGCCAAAGGGCTTAACCAAAAACTCCCTCAGGGTCACCATGTTTCCAATCTGGATCCCTTTCAGTGATCGACCCTTGCTGTTCGACCTTTCCTATGGTTGCTGGGAAGCGAGTACGCTGAGGGAAGACGTTCAAAACAAGCAGATTGAGGAGTTCCGAGGCGAATTTGCTACACAAACGGGGTTGTCTGGGAAATGGTTGATGCTGGTGGTTATAAGCAGAAACGGGGTCGGTGAATGCCGGTGGGATTGTTTCCAGGGTGGTGCCACTCAGCAGATGGAGCGCCGCCACATACGGCTGGAAGAGGAAGACAGGGTAAGATGTCAGCCCGAGGCATGGTGTCGGATAGACTTGTGAGTATTTCTGCAGCCTCGCGTTCAACACGACCACCAAGCCTTGCGACTGCCTTCCAGCCTCGGTCACCATCTCACTGATTGAACTTCGCAATGTCGAGGTTCCTGGTGACCAGTGACGCAGATACCCACATTTCTATACCCGTCGGAATCACCATCGGTCTCCTTGCATCATTCGTCCAATCACTCGGTCTCACAATCCAGAGAAAGAGCCACGTTCAGAATCAATCATTACCAGAGGACCAGAGGAAGGTAGAACATCGTCGACCGTGAGTCTTTTCCGTACTCAATTCGACCCTTGCAACCCATGCATTAACCACTTGCAAAAGTTTGTGGCTTCTGGGATTCGGTATGTGAAATCATCCCATTCAGACCCTCATGAACCCTGACGACCTTACTTTTTGTTAGGTATCTTTATCTCCTCCAACCTTTTCGGCTCGATAGTCCAAATTGCATCTCTCCCTGTCGTTATCCTTGCACCTCTAGGCGCCGTCTCTCTCTTGTGGAACGCTTTCTTCGCTCGTATCCTTTTAGGAGATGCATTCTCCAGCTGGATGGTCCTTGGCACCCTTCTGGTAGCGGGTGGTGCCATTCTTATAGCAGTCTTCGGGATTGTCCCAGAACCAACACGCTCCCTTGAAGATCTCCTGATTCTGTTTAGCCGCCCCACATTTGTCCTTTACTTCTCCCTGCTCGGAGTATTCGTGGTATTATCCTTGATTGCTGTAAGATCGCTTCCTTTATCTCGTACACTTCACTACTGACATTTTACAGACACATATCGCAGATTACACATACTCCCGTCAATTAGGAACACCCTGTGCAACGCCCCCTCTTTCGCCCCGCCTTTCCGCCAATGCTACCCTACTCACCAATGCCACTAATCCCGCCGCTACCATCGAGGCAACCACCTTGATCTCAACAGAACGGACTCCGCTTTTGGATCGCAAACCGTCCCGATCACCGTCTCCTTCACCAACCGCTTCCGTTGCTTCATCTTCGTCCAGTCTATTACCAAATGCGTCTCGTGGTCTCGTATTCGTTGCAATGTCTTACGCGTCCTTCTCGGGAATCATTTCAGGGATGTGTTTGCTATTTGCGAAGAGTGGGGTAGAGTTGCTTGTGTTGACAATCGGTGGTCGCAACCAGTTTTGGAGATGGGAGGCATGGGTCCTGGTGCTGGGTTTAATTATTTGCGCATTACTTCAACTCTGGTATATGCACAAGGGACTAGTCCTCGCCAACCCCACACTCGTCTGTCCGCGTAAGTCTTTGATGATCAATCTCTTGAATGTCGGCTCTTCTGACACACCCCAGTGGCGTTTTGCTTCTACAATTTATCATCAATCATCAACGGACTGGTCTATTTCGACCAAGTTTCTGCACTATCCACAACTCAACTTCTCCTTGTCAGTCTTGGCATTGTGGTCCTACTGGCTGGAGTATGGATCGTTTCATTCCCACCAAGTGGAGGAATCAAAGTTGGTGTCGGCAAGTGGGATGAGGCAGAAGAGCAAGCGGAACCACTCGAAGTGTTTGAAGACGAGCCGTTGCCTATGATATCCCAGCCCCGCCCGAGCGTAGAAGAGGTCATTGACCTAAGTATCGTCCGTGTACCGGATGATATCGAACAGCAAAGAATGCATGCTTCCCTACACGTGGAAACTCAGCATCAACCACCACCGCATTTGCGCAGTCATACAGATCCGCTTCACGCTCACCCATTGCATCAATCGATGCACGAACACGCTATGTCCCCTCCCACATCACCTCATTCCTCGAAGCGACCGAGGACGACATCTGCGACCTCACCTCCAGGAGGGAGCCACCAAATGCATCGACAATCTTTCTCTGGATATGCGTATCCCCTTCCGCCCGGTGCCGCTCCGGGTACTCTTACAGGTTTCTCCATTGGGTTATCGCCTGTAAGCCCTGGTTTCGCGCTGGTACCTCGCGAGAGAAGCAGACGTAGACGAACGACCACGGGCCCAGGCGTTGGGGAAGGGGAGAATCCATCAGAAACAACGAGATTTAGAGGGCATCCCATGAAGCGGTCTGTTAGCGTAGGAGATGTGAGTACCGCCGGGACCGAGAGGCACGTTGATAGTGATGATGATGAAGCTGGGGAAGAGGATAGGCTTTTGGGTGATGAAGAGGAGCGGGGGCGGAGAGAGGGATATGGAGGTGCTGGTTCATCTCATGGTCATCCTGGGAAGAGTGAGGGACGTCCTTCGAAGAGCCGATGGAAGTGGTTAAGGAGTGTGTTCACCACGAAGAGACGTTAATACGTGATGTTTTTTCCCTGCAGATCGGTGTACATTTGGGCGAGGTCACACACCCACCTCTGCTGTGCTTGTGATATGTGTACGCGTATCGTCTTTACACTTCCTGCCTGTGAGCTATTGAGTCCGGTATCGCATTTTTGAGTTCTATCGCATCATTCAAGTCGGACAATCATCTCTTTTTTTCTCTCGTTTCTAGAATATTGTACATTGGTCTGATTGCATTTTTACTCGTTTGCCAAATCTCAATAATATGGACAATTATGCAGGATTGGCAATCGAGGAAGAGGTGAAATATGAATGGAGGAAAAGTGGAGTTTGTTAATGAAGAATGAAGATCCCAATCATCTCTTCAGATACAATACCACAATGCGGCCACTCTATCTTAACTTCCAAGGGTCGCAGGTTTGTTCTGCAGCGAACAAGTTGAAACTCGGAGCTGACTCAAGTGTACGATATGCTCCCTCCCACCCCTGGAGACCAAAAATTCCATGTGAAAGGATCTCTACATTAAGTTTCTGAGCAGGTGGTCTTGCACAGTTCCCCTGAAAGCGTCCGGAGCTAAGGTGTTCGCTTGTTCAAAACGCCGACTTGTGTGCGAAAATTCGGGTCTGATGGAAAGTGAAGGATTCTGTCATTTCCGTCTTGACATTCCAGGAAGAGCTTTGTTCTCTTTTTTGCTTCTATGGACCCACACTAGTACTAGAGTTTGGTATGTCTATGTTTACGTGGGTTTGCAGAGAAATAGGTGGAGCGGGGATGTGAGATGCGTTGAATCGCGAGCAGTGGAATTTGAAGAGGTCAGGGGTGTCTCGGGGATGCTTTGGAAAGTTGTCTATTCAGGGAGGTTGGACGGAGATACATGGTGGGATTGGCAGAAGCAAGGGGGGAGGAATGGAGAAAATGATGAATGTACTTTTTGAATCGGAGAAAATTGCCCATTTGTAAACTCTACGCAACGTGTGGCAGGACAAGTGAAATGGTTCAGGTCAAGTTGAGAGGAGAAAACGATAGGAAAACAAGACTGGGATCTGTATATCTGTAACGAGGCGCAACTTCACCGATAGGGTCGACGTCAGGGATATCGATACCGATACCTGCGGTCTGAATCCTGCGCGTCAAAGAATCTTTCAAACCACCGAGCAGTCGCGAAGGTCCATAGCGTAGAGGCTGATTAGCACCATGCTTCTGAGAGGATGTCATGGTGGAACGACTGATTTCGGTCGTCGGTACCTCGGTGGCCCATCAAACGAGGAGGACCGAGTCGCTGCTTATTATGATAGCCCTGGTTGGTTGTATAGATTGGCCAACTACTGGACTGCACGAGCGATGAGGTTCTATGTGGCGCGAATGATATGATCAACGACGGAATACGAGATTTATGACGGCCATAGAGCCTAGAAAGCAGGTCAAGGTATTCAGAAGGAATGAATGCATATCAGACATTGAAGCTGATCGAGGAGTTCCTCAAAGTGTGCGTGCGGCGTTCTGTGATCTGCGAACGAACAACCGCGAATACCGGTGAGTTTGTACGACTCGCGGAAAGCGGGGAGGACCAATATGAGGAAAGTTGACGATATGGGACAAGAGCTTTCCCGAGTTGAGTATGGTGGCGTTTCAACGGGCTGGTTGTGTCCAGGTCGATTTACGGTTGCTATGGCGCTCCGGGAAATAGGCCTAAATATCGAGATCTGGTTTTGATCGAACATCCGGAACGCGATCACGTGAATATGAAATGAGGGAATTTCCGTTGGAGGTGTCCGGAGGTAAATGAAGGCTTTGATGGTCTCTAAAGGCACTCCCGGAGCAATTAAGGCAGTCGAAAAAGGTTTTGGAACGCGTTCGGACGCTCATTCGCTCGGGTTGTGGATCGAGAGGGGAATATTTGTCTTGTGAGGGCGTCGTTGATACGGAGAGTGTACCTCGCTGGGGAGCATGAGATCATCGCGGTGAGAGAAACGGCGGAGAAGAGTTCGCGTAAGATGAGCCGGGGGTATCGAAAACAATTTTGCAGGCGAGACCTTTGGGATATGTTTCGACAATTCCCTGCTGGACCCAAAGGACCATTTACGTGCTGTAGATTGTAGGCGAAGGCGGTTTCCGAGAAGCTAAGACTAACATCTCCTCGTCGCCCCTCAGTCTTCCTTCCTTCCAAAGCATAGTTTTATCTTGCTTTGCGGTCACTTCTTGGTGCCCTTTTCACTCTCCTTGTTCCTAGCCCCCTTCCGTTCGTTCTCTCATCCTTTGTTCCTCCTTGGTCTCTCCTTTCGCTCCCTCTCTTCCAAGCCTCCATCGCCATCTCCATCTCCCTCCCACAGTGATAACCATGTCGGCCATTGCCAATGGGCGTTCGAGGCAAACCGCGCCGGTTGCACCTTTGGCCGTCGCCGCTAGTCCCCTGATCGGAGAGAAAATCCTAAAGTCGCATTGGTCAGAAGAGGAACATGATACGCACCGTCCTCTCATCTCCACTGCTGCTATCCCTCGTCGACATACCCAAAAATCTACCTTGAGCGTGCGCTCTGCCAGCAGCACTTATTCGCCTGTTTCGCCTACGACTGCAGGCAGACCTGACACGGCGCCGCCATCAACCGCTTCCCGACCTTCTGGCGCTAGAACACAGCGGCGATTCCAGCACCGGACCCGATCATCACCATTTCTGCCTCTGACAACCTCAACACAACTCCCAGCACTCGCTCAACTATCACTGATAGCATTCGCACAAGCTATCTCAGCTGCACAGACCCTCCTTTAGACGAGTCAGAATACGTGACTGTAGACCAGTCTTCCCCTGCAGACGTAAACGGCTCCGCCGTCGTCCACCACATAGCCAAGGATAAGGCTTCACGCGTCCTAGGAATCAAGCATCGCAAGAGCATGGAGCCGATACCCGCCTCAAACCGAGCATCAATGGCCTCGATTCGTTCTGCACCAGCGCCAGACGTTACACCAGCACCACCATCCGGTCCAACGCTTCCGCTGGCATCTTTGTATGTCGTATCGGGGCTTCCAAAGAGCCCTCACACATGGACCCTAGCCGACCCTGACTCTGTCTTGGGCCTGCACCACAGCGAAGGAGCAGTCAGTCGATGGTGGAGACCTGAGGTTTTGGGGAGCACCGTCAGTCCAGGTGCTGGTGGTGGTAAGAAGAAGCGAAAGGGCAAGTCTGAAGACACTGCGACGGTCTTTAGCAGCTCTGGTCACCTAAGCAAACAGGAAGTCGGCAAAATGCTGTCAAAAGCACTCAAGGTTCGTTCTGTTTTCTCAATTGAGTTAACGTCAGGTTGGGTTAATGAGGGCGCTTTCCTATTGCAGCTCTCCTTCACTCGCGAGGTCGAAATCATTGCCTCAACCCTCCAGCCCGCCTCCACAGTCCACAACTTCACTTTTACGCTCCCTGCTCCCTCGACGCCTCTGGCACCAAGCCCCTCTACTGATCTTCTCAGGGCGTCTGTTCTCACATCCAACACGGACCCGCGTTCTTCTGTGGTTACATTCCCATACCCATACACCGATGACCCGTTCTCCCGCCATGCGCGACCTTCTTCCGCCTTCCTTGGCCCGCCTTCTGGGTTCTTGAGCCCACACGGCCACACCACTGGGGCCTCTATGGCGATGGGTGTGGGAAGTTCCCCAAGCATGAAGACATCCATTTCGGGGAATACCAACAACGTTACTTATCATGGCGTGTGCCTCACGGTTTGGTCTCACGCAGATGCAGAGCGAACAGCTGCAATTCGACGAACCTTGGAGGCGAGTCGCTCTCGTAAGGAATCAGGGCAGTCGCTTGTTGCGTCTTCTCGCGTCAAGTCCTCCCACGGTAGTGTCACTTCTGGGGACCCTTCAATCCAGGCTCGCCGCAGAGCCCGTAGTAGAGGTCCTTGGGGAGGTGCTGGAACTGATGTCGACACCGACGGTGAAACAGATGCTGATTTGGATGGCGGCGCCATTAGTGAGAGCGATTACGAGGTCGCCAGTACCGTTGGCCATGGTCCTGGAGAAAGCACTCTCTTCCTTCCCGGGGACACTGTCTTCTGGTTACCATATGCCCTCAGTAAGATATCTATTCTTTTTCCCTCACACAAGTAAGGACTGAATTCTGTGCACAGCTTTGGTCTCTCGCTACCCAATTTATGATCTCATGCGGGACTATTTGACTCTTTCCTGGGCTCGCTTCTCCAAGGATGTTCAGTCTCACACGCTCCAGATCAACAAGATACTCTCTCACCCCGCACCTCGTCCTGGAGAGCTTGTCCGACTTGACGCGTCGTCGGCAACTAGCAACACTCCAAACCCACCAGCAGGGCATGCATCTGAAACCAGTCTAGAGGTCGTTTCGCGTTTCCCCGGTGGCCTCGACTTTGGACGAGGCTTGGTAGATGTCAACTTTACTATGTGGCCATTGTTCAAGTGTCTCAACATTGACAACATCCTCACTATCTGCGAGGTACGTTCCTCGAAATCACGACTTTCATATTGATTTCTGATTTTGAAATGATCGTAGCTTGCTCTATCTCCTACGGGTCGTATCTTGTTCTTTTCGAGACATCCGGCCATGTTAGGTATTGCCGTGTTGACTATCAAATATCTTGTTGAACTGCGCGGTTGGAGCGGTATCGCGCTTGCATCAGTGCATTCTCGTGATGCGAAGATTTACATTGACGATCCTGGTCCATGGATCATGGGTCTTGCAACGGAGATGCGCTATGCAGTCAGGCCTCCCCCAGAAGTTTGCGTTGTTGATTTGTATGCGTTTTATTACGTGGTGATTTGGACGATAATGCTGATATCGTGCCAGGGATATCAACTATTTGAACTGCAGTTCGCCCCCTCCGGGCATCGTGTCTGTCAAACAGCAGCGAGACAGGTACCGGCAACGACTCCTGGCAGCTTTTGAACCGCATTACCACCCTGATCACTGTATCCCAAGGTGTGTTTGACCTCTGACCTTTCCTCTTCTGGTTTTGACCATCCTTTAGCGAGTTCAAGGAAGCTTTCCCCGCTGGGCGGTTCAGACCAGTTTGTAAGATCCAAGCTAAGAGAGGCGCCGCCTCTACAGCTGTTGCAGACATGATCAAACCTCCAGAATGGTGGCATTCGACGCGCATCATCCAAGCTTTCGATACCGTGTTGCAGGATAAGGCAAGTAGCCTGATTTGCCTCTCAACGATCATTTTGTTGAATACAGTCGAAACAGTTCAAGAAACCTTCGCTTCTGAAGCGCATCAGTTCGTTTGGTACCGCTCGCCCTCCTCCTCGCCTCACAGTCGCGGAACAACATATTCAAATGTCAATCCGCAAACGCGCTACGGCCTTTGTGGATGCCCGTGATGACCTAGAGACGAAGATCGGACGTCTCTCACGGAGACTGAACTTTTTGATGACAGAATCCGACTTATGGAGGGACAAGTTCGTGACATTTGAGCAATACGCTGAGAAGCTTAGCGTTGAGGCGAGCGAACTCCGGACGAAGATCAACAAGGAGCAGAAGGAGACCAAGAGGCTGTCAAGTATGATTACCATGACTACCGCAGAGAAGACTAAGCTCCAAGGCCGTGAGTGTACCCTTTGTCGCTTTCCCGGAGGCTCACACTCACAAATTCCACGCTACAGAGCTTCATGACACCGAGAAGGCCCATAAAGATGCGCTAGAAGAGTTGGAGACCATGAGACAGACCATGGAGAAGATGGAAGAAGAACGCGCAGAGATGATTGCTGAGGTCGAAGCACAGATCGAGAGAGCGTTGGCTTCTATGGCTGTCGATATGGAGGAGTCCGATTTCGAGTCGCGTCCCAGCAGCCGGATGTCTTCTCGGTCCGCTCCAAGTACAATCCGAAGACCGAGTGAATCACGTCCACGACCAGTCCGGTCATTCAGCACCGAGTCTACCCTTTCGGAATCTTACCGAACAGAGGGACGTGATGATACTTTGGTAGGGAAGTCCAGTGTTAGGGATAGTACTGTGGAAGAAGTCGATGAGGAGGATGAGGATGGTGTTATGGCGACAAGGAAGAAGCGGTTCTCAGCGACTCGGTCTGACCTCCCTCAAGATGGTATGACCGCTGTGGACGAGGGTATTAGTCAGAAGAGCGATAAGATCGCGCAGAAGGTCCTTCAAATTCAGCGCAAGGTATGGTCTTCGGTGTTTTCTGCAAAGGGTTAGCCTAATTTCTATTTTCATAGCTTGAGACTGCGTTAGCTGCAGATGCCCAAAGACGGTCGCTTGAGAGTCATGCCAGTGAGAGCGAGTACTCCGATGCCCGGTCCGGTTCTCGAAACCGCAGACCACGGGGTAGCAGGCCTCCAAGCCGGACTAAACCTGAGAGGTTCAGGAATATCACACCTATCAGCACCGGACGTAACACGCCCAAACGTGTTTCTGAGGATTCAGAGTCATCTCCTGAGGAGAACCCCATGCCCAAGACATCCACACCGAAGTCCAAGGAGAATGGTGCAAACCCCCGTACATTGCGCACAATACCCTCGGAATCCTCGATCACCGCTGTAGCTCGGTCCGAATCCCCAGCTACCACCTCACCAATCACACCATCTCTCACTACAACTACCAGCATTGCCACAGATGACGAGGATACCGATTTCCAGAGCGCGTATTCCACAAGTCCGCGAGGCAGTTATCAAAGTTTCGAGAAGTTCGCTGTCAAGGACTACGACGCCAGTGATAGTGACGGTGGCACCCCAACAACTCCTGCCACGAGAATCGGGCATCTTGACGATGGGAAGAGTCCGCGGGAACGCGCCTCTAGTACCGCCACCGCCAAAGATACCAGAGTTCGATGAGATTTTCCTTGACCACCTCCCAGCGAAGCCCCCACCAAACCAACAAACCATCCTTTTTTTCTTGAGATACCTGCTGATGATTTATTCGTTCAGTTTATATCCTTGCTAGCCGTGTTGTGGCTTGTCCATTCCTTGATTTATCGTGCATTCTTTTTCTCTTTATTTCTTGATACCAACACAAGATCCATAATCCCTCTACTTTGCAATCTAGAGCCTTTTCTGTAAATATAGCAAATTTCATACAGGGCAATTGGGTAATCCTAGCAATACAATCTGGTATTCCGACAAACAATCCATGATATCCTGTTTACATCAGTCCATTCTACGACGAGCATTGTACGCCTTCACAACGGTGGCTATTTGGCCGAAAAACCAAGTCTGCGCAGACTTGTCCGGGATCATAACAAACCTGTCGTATTCCCGGCCGGACTTGTGAGCAAAACGAATTCCTGTGTCCTCTATTGTGACACCTTGGACACTGCTGAAAGACAGCTCCCATTCGAGGCGAAGTTTATTTGACCAGAATGATAGCACCTTCGAAGTTGTCAGTAGGACAACGCTATCCCCTCCCGGAATATCTGTATTTCACGAGTCAGACATGTTACTCATCCATTGGGGGTCCGGACTCACTGTAATGCGCAACATAGAGCTCCTTGCGATAGATACCATTCTCTAAATCCTTCATCCAATATTGGCCCAGAGCTTCACGCTCAGAGAATGGCTACGATGTATTCAATAACAAGACCGGAGACCAATTGACGGGCACTTACCACTAGAACCCCGTCGGGGGGTATGTGGCGGGGCTATGGTCAGGAGGTTAGTGGCGCCAACAATCTTTGAACCAAGGAAACATACCTTCCGCACTCGAGCGCGATCGGGATTATCGAACACAGTTGTCGTATTACGTATGCCTATGAAAGAACCGTCAGGCAGACAACCGAGAGACTAGAGGAGAAAACGAGCCTTCGCTGAGATTCGACGCCAGGTCGAAAACACCGACAACCGGCTTGGTGACCGCACTGGAGGGGTGATCTCATGTCAGAGCAACACATCACGAGACTCAGTCTACTAACCCGATAAGTCCCTTGCCCATTCCCTTGAAGAACCCCTTGGCACCTTCCGACTCGGCGCCTTCAATAGGTTTCATCTGTGCTTGTTGTCAGCAACTGAGGGCAACTGGATGATGTTTACATACCAAAACGCCTTCAATACCGCTGGCAACACTGGTTGCAAATGCCTCTGCACCTGCTGCAACGCCATATCTGAGTAACAAATAGGTCAGATATTGAACTACATGACTGGAAGAAGGATGTCGCATTTACATCGCATGACGTGGTTTGTTGCGCCTTTGTGCCATCCTTCTTTTCATCTGATACTCCGAGTCGAAGGTCGCCGCAGAAAGACCTGGGACATTGTCAAGATCTCTGAAGATTCGACGGAAAACAATCATTACCTTTTCCGACACTACTCGTGATTCTTGTGAAGCTATCAGAGAACCCGAAGACAGTCTTCTTGACAAAGCTTGCGGCACCCTAAAACGACCAAAGGTCAATCAAGGTCAGCAAGACATTGAAACGTGAATCACCTTTGCGATACCGATGCCAAGTTCCTTGTTTCCATGCATGATAGCGCCATTGATAGGCTCATAGAAGATATCAGCCACCCCAGAGCTGACATTGGTGAATAGTCCGACGGGGTTGCCAATAAAATCTGCAGAGCCAAGTATACGGTACAGTTGCCGGAGCACTTCTTGGCGATAATGGATGAGGATCCTATCCTGAAGGTCTGGTAGTGTCAGCCGCATGTCTTTGATCGCCAGAGCATTCATCTCCAGAGGTGCGTCGTTGACATTCCCTACGGCCATAGTGATGGCATTGACAACAACAGCCAACGGATTTCGGATGCTGAGCCTACATTCACCCTCAGCGTGTTTGTCAAAAGGAGAATATGTTATTACTCACTTCTCTTCGCCGCTCACTCTTTCCGTTCGCATAAAGGATATCGTCAACTTAATAGGTTGTAATTCTAGCACCTCGAAGTATAGATTGGTGCCGCCTGTAGTGGTCTCAGGTTCAACAATCTTCTCTGGTTGGGCCGTGAGGACACTGGAAACGTGATGTTAGACATATGTAACTCTTGGAAAGAAAAGACGCACTCTTCCTGTGCCTCGTCCCAAGAAGCTCCCTTCACCTTTGTTAGATCAATCAAGGAGAAGAGGAAGTCTTCATCGGCTTCGACAGTCAGGGCTTGAAGTAGGATGGAGCAATACTTCACGAAAAGTACACCGTGTTCTGAAAGCGGAATGTAAGTAAATTAGAATAGAAAAGTGTATCAGATCTACCTTGATCCTTTAGCCAAATCACAGAGCCTTGAACTGTAGGTAGTGATGCAACTTCTGTCGCCTCCTTCGGAATGGGGGTGGGCTGAAGTACGACGGGATAAAGAGCATCGTGAAGTTGATTGTCGATTTGAAGATTACCACAAGAAAGGTTGACCGCTTGCGCTACTGGACTGTCGGTGTATTCAAATTTGAGTCCGTTGGCCGAAAGATATATAACCTCAATCATCCTGCGGTTGATGAGGGATACACCCGCTCCGGCGAAATCGACAACAAAGGATAGCGTAGGTGGCACCTCCTCCTGAACAGCTTCAAAGGCATCATGACTACTGTTGATAGTATCTTGGCGAGAAAGTGTCCCATGACTTCGTTGCATAGGTTTGTAGAGACTGAACTCGGGGTTATAATCGGTGATTCTTAGGATCTGTTTCCTATCCTCTGCGCGGACATCCAAGGAGAAAATGCGTGAACCTTGTCGAGACTGTGAAACTCTTGAGGTGAGCACGGCGAGACAAAATCGAGGCCCACTTACCGAAACCTTGAAAGGCACTAGATCACCAATCTCCATGATGTCTATCGCTCTCCGTGAATGCTCAGTGCAAAGCATTATCCGTTTCTCCCTGGCTGAGGGGATATCCCACGCGTAGTACCCGCGTTGTTTTTTCCGCAAGGCATATTTGGGGCCAGATGTCCTGCTCTGTGAGTTGTCTGGATGATCCATATCCTGCAACATGCGAGTCACTATATATCCAGATAGGATGAGTGGAGCAGGATGGTCGTACAGTCTGGTAGAACGTGAAGTCTTGGTTACTATCATTCTCCATAATGAAAGGCCACCCTTCCTCAGCTTGAGATATTACGACGAAGATCGTGGAACCCCCAAGCTTAACGTCGGCACGCATGAGACGAATATCTGTCCGTGATTCGGATAGCTGGAGGCGGAAGTAAGAGGAACCAATGTCCTCTAAGTTTATAGGGGCCGACCTGTATATGTATGCATAAGTGAAAAGGGTGGAGACATGGGGCATACAACACACCAGTGGGCATTCAATCCAGGAGTGGCAATGGTCAGAAGCTTTTCATCTCCTAAACGGACAGAATGCAGGGGTGCACGCTCTCCTGGACTCAGAGTCACACGTCCCTTGGGACCTACACCGTGCTCTCTGATTTGAATCGGGTCCGAAAATGCATTCCGGATCAGGAATCGCGGGGAAAGAGTGATGACTTTTGTGAGTTTATATTTCCCAAGGCCCTCGGCCCAAGACAGGCCGACATGAATCTCTTCTGCTCTCTGCGACTCGGCTGGAATGACGAGACGAGTGTCGGCAGCAGGAGCCTCTAAACTCACTACCTGTGACAAGATGTGAATATCTAGAATCAGAGTACGCGAGCTATTATACCTGTGACCACGTCGATTGTCCGACCTTGAATATGAAGTTCTTTCCTTGGTCGATTGGATGAGCGAGCACTAAAAGCACGTCAATAAATGTTATTTTGGAGACACTTACGGTCACTTACAGAAGGGGATCGGTTGGGATAGAATGTCTGGATGATGTATACTCAGCGTGTGTTAGGCACACCAAACGCACAACACGAACCTGGGCGACTTTCTCCAGCCACATCTGCTGTAACATTGAACCGAGCAGATTTCGAAGGCTTCACGGAGAACGGCAGACCCGTTTTATTGATGACAACATAGGGAGAATACACTTGAACCTTGAAGCAGCCGCCGGAGTCTGGGTATCGGCTGAAAGCAAGCTCAATAACACAACGCGTGATGGATACTTAATCTTACACGTAGTTCAGTCTCAAATCTAACTTGCGATCCTTGGAATCTCGAAGCGTCAAACGGGTCTCGGTCTCGAAGTCAGAGTTACCGTCAGTGTTGATGATCGAGAAATCGCTCGACTTATACACTACGCGGTGGAGATATAAGCACTGGCTGCAATGTTTGCTTTGAGCTCACCTGTATCTTGCACAGTGACATTAAGTAGAACAAGGTGTCGCAGCTCGACTGAATGAATCGGCATGATTCCGCCTTTGCGAAGATAGCTCCGCCAGTTCTGATCTGTGTCCTTGTCATAAATCCGATATTCGAGGTTGTAAGGCAACAGGTTCTCGAGCTCAATTGGTGCCCTCAGCTTGAGGGTGAGTTTCGGGAATTTACTAGTGACAATTAGGTGGTAAATTAGTGGTAAAATGGTAGAGCATTGATCCTTACGTTGAAGCGATCTCTGCGGCGTCGGTATCAACCCATGCTTGGAACCGGAATGGGGCTTCGGTTGATTCAGCGTGTGGGCATCTTATTGTGAACCCACGCTTGGCAAGTAAGTCTTCCCAGCGTATTGCGGGGGACCACTTATACCCGAAGCCCTCTGCCAGGGTGTCAATCGTAATCGAAACACAAACGAAAGGCGAACTCACGATCTGGTTGTATCCGGATTCTGCTGGTGCTCACAGCATCTATTGGGAGTGCGTAATCCTGCCCAGGAACTACGTGGATAATTTAGGAACTGTTGAGACAATCAACCGAGATCACGGACCAATCTTTTCCAGAGAGTGTGTTGGCTGTCCAACCTCATTGACAAGGGTTATTTCAAGTGGGTATAGAGTTTGATTCTCGACTCGGTATGTTGAACGAGTTGTCACGATTTTAACGTTATCTTGAACCGTGACTTCGCAAAGGACACGATGGGCGAACTTCTCGGTTCGTGGGCGCAAGGAAAACGAATACTCCCCTTCTCGGTCTACTGGGATGCCACGTAACTGCTCCCATGGTTTGCCAATAAACTGTAGGCCAATGCTGTTGTGTCCCGCCGAGGAGACGTGCTACGAAACGAAGATAAGACGAATCTACAAGGCAATGGCCTAGACCAAATCTTACCTCTCGCATGACCTTCCAATCATCGAACCTCCAATCAACGCTCGAGTCATGTGCAATCTGAACAAGTTGCCCATCCTTGTCAACAGAGTGGCCATCGTGGTCAGACCAGACGTAGATTGCGCAACCTGTGCGATTTCGGATACGATATGGAGCACTACCCCCTCTTGAACCCCTGAGCACGCGTTCTCCGTCTTGGCCCAGAACTTTCATTGTCGCAATGGCCAACTCGATAAACGTCGTACTCAAATTGAGATTGATGCGCTCTTGAGCGGATAACTTGAGGGTTAGCCCACCAGTACTCCCATCTCTCGAAACCTGAAAGGATATCAATACGCAGCATTTCGGTAGATCTTATTGTCTCACAGATGTGGTGAACGTCCAGGGATCTATCACTTCCACGTACGTGAGTCGATGTATGACTAGCAGTATCAAGGAGACACCTACGTGGTTCCCAGTGTGAATTCGTGAGATTCCAGTAACTGATATGCACGGCCAATGTAGTCGTCGCTTGGAGCTACAGGAGTTCAGCCAACTGAAATGTCGAAAATACCATGGGACCTCACCTCTCCCGACCAATCTTTAGCACCGAGAATGAAGGGCTTCACTTTGAGATGAAGCATAGGTTGTTCGTGGAGATCGCCAATCAGGACCAGTCGGAACCCTTCAATAGATGCCTTGAGCTGTTGCCGTCATGTCGCATGAGTAATAGGGTCTTCACACCAAATGTTCGACGTACCTGTTCCTTGGTTGTAACGACTTTCGCATTGCCGATCGTTTGCGTAGCAGCTCTCAAGGTTCCTCTCCGTCTTGCTCTCGATACTTTCGAGACGGTCGTAGTTTGAGGTTCGGGAGGTGGTGCTGCAGATTGAATGGTCTTCCCATAGAGTTCGATAGCTTTGTTTACGATAGTCATGATGAGGTTAATGTCCCGATAGGATGCTCGGAGAACGACAGGTTTTGTGACAACTTCCATGCTGGTCATTTGTTGCGACGATGTCGAACGCGTGTCCATTGAAAACGTTAAATCTACCTCATCCAAGAAACGAACACTCTCAGTAGGATGCCCCATCCGAGCCAACGACATTCCAAGGTGGTCGACACTAAGAGCTAGCACACCCTGGAAACACACAATTATGAGCTCAAAAAGGAATTGAGAGAACGATGAAGAAGCTACCTGTTGTGAAATGAGAATCTGCTTGATAGCCAATCGGATTGCTTGCGATTCAGTATTGCTCTCATCTTCGAGAACGCTGACCGAAACATCATGGAGATCAAGCCGGAAGTTCACCGAAGTAGAAGCAGATGTAACAGGATCTGCTTGGACTTGTTGAGTGGTATCAGATTCGGTTGATGCAGGTGGTGCGGAGGGTGGGAAAGGACTTGTAAAGAATTCCAGTAACGCGATAACTGGCTCAACTGCGAATATCACCTGTGGCGCATCTACAGTGACAACAGCCATGGAAGCCTTTTCCGCTCCACCAGTCATAGTAAACAACACCATAACCTGGTTGCGATCGTGCTGAGCAGCAGGGACGATCTCGCGGAACTTGGAATTTCCTGGTCTCGTGTTGTTCATCGTAAAGGACTTGAGTACAACTTGAGCTTCGAGGGAGCCATCCGACAACATCTTTGTGCGCAACGAATTTGACTTGAGTGCGAAGTTCGCGATACCGTGGTCTTTCAGGTTGGCTTGAGTTGTGGCCTCATCATCGTACAGATGAAGTTTCACGGCATCAATCGTCACCACGAGATCGATAGTACTCCAAACATGGTTGCCGTCTCCCGTCAACAAGTCGCGGATCTCGGGTTGTAAGCTCACAGAAGAGGGAATGCTGGTGTCCACCAGAACATCACCAGTTGGTTCAGAAGGCAAACCATTGCCATTGGTAGAGAAAACACGAGCGATGGACTGGGAGAGTTCGATGAGCTGACAATATTGAGTTTGGGTAAGGTATGTAATGACGTCCGAGATCTTGATGGTGATCTATACAGCGCCTTGTAAGCATGAGGTCGCAATGCAACAGGAACACTCACTTGCGTATCTGGTTGCTCGAAGTTCATACTCCTGTCAATGAAGTTCGTCTGCATAACATGAGCGTCGATATCGATATCCTGGATAATCTTGAGAGTTGAAACATCGTCGCCAGCTTTGGTACGTGAGGCAAGCTGAATACCCCGTAGGCTCGCCGTCGTCTTGTTCACCGCTCCTTCGTACGCATTCCGCGCAGTAAGTTCTCCAAGGCGAACCGTGAGAGCATCCGCCGAATGCTGAGGGTCAGAGGGAAGAATGACAATCGGCGATTTGATAGAAACATTGAACTGCATCCGCTCGATCTCCGATGCTCGCTGGACAGCAGCCACAGTAGCAGCATCGTACAAACCCTTCAATTCGGCTAGCTTCAGCAGGAACAAGTAAATCCCATGAAGTGGCTGCTCGAGATAATGCAATTTGAGAGACGCAGCAGTGAGGTGAACGGCAGATCGGACGCCCTTGTAATTCTCCTTGTCGACAGGATCGAACGTCTGGTAGTCCAGATCAGCGAAGTTGTCCCCCTCGATCGAAAGAAGTTGTTTGAACTCCGCCCTGGAAGTTTGCACTTGAGAGTCATCCGTGATACTCATGCTCCCCAATCTCGCTTTGATCTGCATCGTATTGGCCCTGAGCAGGATCGCGACATTTCCCGTAGACATCGCAAGCGTTGCGAGCCGAACATCCTCATTTATGAGGATAACTAATTATGAATCAGCCGTAGTCCACGCATATAAGCACCCAAACTGACCTTGCACACTAGCAAGTCTCACAAATACCCTAATGGTTTCCGCAGAGACATTATGGGCAACTTCCACAGCATCTCCCACGTCCTGGACGTCAGCAGACTGCGGTGGGGTATTCGCTTCCTTTTGTTCCGGAACAAACGTCGTCATGATGAAACCGTACAAGTTGACCAGCGGTTCAGGGGCAGCGCGGAAAACAAAGGTCGTAAGATTGACATCCACGCTTTGATCGACTCCTTCGTGAACAGACAAGAATTCCGGGGACTTCGGTTGGGCTCGTGTGTACTTGACAGACAGAAGTCGATCTTCCGAGTTTGTAGATGCCGATGACATGAATTCCAGAGGGGGTTTCCCCGGTTGAATGACTTCGAGCAACACAGACCTGAAAGGAAATCACCATCAGCGCTCGGATTGACAGTATGCTGGTCCGACAACGACCGTACTTCAAGTTGATATCCACTTGCATCACAAACTTCTCCAACATGAAATCCAAGGCAAACTGATCGAGGGTTATGATCCCAAGCTCCGTCTCATTTCCATCTGTTGTCGATTTCGACAGCGACGCCCGTAACGAGTCAACTTGGAAATCAAGCTCAAAGATATGTTGATGTAAGTCCGGCATCTAGGATTTGTCAGGGCCGCCCGTTGAACGCCAAGAACCAGAACACGTACATGACCCCTGGATGAAGAGGGTGTGATTGCGCCGTGCTTTGTGCCAGGACTTGCTTTCCCATCATCATCGTCCCCATCTTCCACATTGTACTCTTGACCCCCACCGAAGATGACCGGGGGAAGAATGAAAGGCCCCGGCATCTGCAATGGAGGGATAACGGCAGGCCGAGGAGCCTCGTCGTCAGAATCCTCGTCAAACTTTGGTATTGCCACATCGATAAGTCTCATAAGGGACTTATACTTCGTATCTGAGAGATTAACATGAAGCGTAGGAAGATGTCCAAATACTTTGAAGCGAGCAAGATTGTATGCCGTAGGTACAATGGAATTCTGAACCTGCAAGTCTATGTTGATTCGTTCCAGTAAATGTAGAGTATCGTGTTTGTCTGACGTCAGTGCTTCGCGACACGATTGTAGGTCGTTCCCGATAAGGAACTATGAACAAAGGTCAATAGGATACCATTCCGGGGCGCATATATGCGTACATGTGCCGCCTGGAGTCTGACGGTGAGTCTATCATACATCATCGACTCGAGTTGTTTGTAATCCTCGTCAGTGTATTGCTGCTTCCGCTTCGCATTGATCTCCTGTATCGCCTTTTTGTCAGCCAACTCGCTTTCAATGGCAATATGACCAGCATCGATAATTAGGTGCCGGCAGTCGTTTGTCGTAATACTACACAAAGTTAATTCCGTCCCCTTGGACAACATCAGGCAAAACACTTACTCCTCGGGCACAATAATAATGGGTGCATTGAGGTCCATCTGGACGTCAATCGTTTTGTGCGTCTGAAGTGCATATTCCAACCCCGCACGAGTTTCCTTTCTCAGGCCCTCCAAGGTTTGACTCGCAACATTCTACGATTCCACTTGAATACCTTGAGAAAGCGCCAAAAATACACCACCTACCAGAAGCGCCTCGACCGATTCTAGCTGACTTGATGGGGGCTTGAAGAACTTGTACACGGCTTCCACGTACCCCCTATGATATACAATCTCCATGTACCTCATACGTACGGTGAGAGCAGAGTCGGCACGTTCGTCCAGCGGATTATTCTCGAATTTGAGGAAGAAGAACGGATCTACAGGACCAACAAGCGGCTCTCCATCCTGCGTATGATACGTTGGGGAGGCAGACTGCGCCTCTTGCACATGAACAATGAGCGGATACAACGTATTCGTCGTCGTCCCGTCCTTAACGGCAAGGCCACCCACAGACAACGAGACCTCAAAATTGTCAGGCCTCTGCACAAAAGTAGACTGTACCGAGTCGCATACGACAGACAAAATTTCGGCGTTCTTGCCATGAGGATCTGTCTTCAACGCAAACGACCCCTTGTCAAGTGTAGCGACAACCCGGACTTTAAGAGCATCACGCGGTGCTTGAAACGCCTCTGCCAGGGCCGTCTTCTCATCGTAATCCAGGACTTCGTACAGCTGCTTTCGTTGCTCGTCCGTCATTTCACCCGTAAATGTACTCTCTTCTGCCGGTGCAGGTTCGGAGCTCGGGGAAGAACCCCACAGCCAACTGGTCCATCCTCCACGTGTCTGCGCTTGCTGTTTCTGCCGCTCTTCTTCCAGCTTTTTGCGAGCCGCAAGATCCTTCCGAAGCTGTGACCGAGCAATCGACCGATAAAACCGGATATCTTCGTAGGAAAGTTTCCTCTCAAGGTCTTCAAGAGTTGGCAGTTCCTGGATCCGGTGAATTCGATGATGATGAATAAGTGAGAGAGAACGCCTATCAAAAGACTCACGAGGGGGGTAAGGGTGTTCAACTGCTTCTTCTTGAACAACTCGACGTACTTGTGGCGGTCTTCCCGCCGTTCTGCGAAGTAGGCCCACGTCCACTTGCGGCGCCGCTCCCGGACTTCATCCAATATCGCAGTTATGGCAAACACGAGCAATACTCTCGGTCGATTCTCTTCAATCTCCTCCGGAGCCGGCCGATATATTTGGTACTAGGCGCAAAGACAATCAATTAACCCACCAACAAACAGTCAGTAGCAAACCCCCTACCTGGTGTTGACGGATATAGAAATGGTACATATCAATAAGGGAAATGGCATCACGATACTGGTTGTCATCAAGAAGCACCCCAATCTGGTCAAAAAGGAGTTGTACATCAAACTGAGGGGTATCTTTGTTGAGGTTACGGTTCATTTTGATCTGGAACAAGTCAAATAAATTGGGCATCACGACAACAATCGTAATTCATACCCTGCCTTCCCCAGTCACGGGCTGGAGGATGAATTGATGATCAGAGGGGTGCGATGGAGTAGGGATCTGTGAACGCATTTTAGGATGCCAAGCCTCGAGGGGGGCGATAGTGTACTAACCAGGTCCGTAAACCTTCGCACAAACTCAGCATGAGAAAGTCCTGCCAGGCTTGGCGCATCTGTATCGAAGTACACCGCAAGAGATTCTAATTTCGCCAGCTAGACTGGAATGTCAAGTGACCGGTCTGCGCATACTAGATTGAAGGCCCTACCTTGTGGATGGTACCCGCTGTGCTGTCAATAAAGGCTGGACGCCACAAGTCGTTTACGGAAACCGCAGTGAATCCCGACAATGTGATACCTGCGGCGAAAGGGTGCTTCAAAGATGTCAGGATCGGCATATATGGCGACCTTCAATAGAATACCGATGACCTACACCAGGTACGCTAAGACGGTCTTCATATCGAATATGGATTCTCTTGACTGTCACCTGAAGGTTGTTGACAATCTTGGTAATGAGAGAAGCAATGAGTCCTTGTGACTGCTGCTGGTCCTCTTGGAAAAGGTCATAATGACTCGAGGAATACGAGGGGGATACACAGACCTTGGGGGGCAGCCGACTTATCTTGCAAGTGAAGAAGCTCTGCATTTTCGAGACGTTCGGCCTTTGCGGCCTGTTTCCGTTCCTCTTCCTCCTTTGGATCATATGTCCCCTCTGATGACGGAACAACGAGCAAGTATACGTCTTCAATGAGAACCTCGACTGGCTGGTTCCCAAGGTTCATCCAATGTAGTGACAAGGTGAACTTGCCCAGATGGCCTACAGGGAGCTCATCACGACTGGGCCACGAGAATCGACGCTCAACTGACCTTCCACGACATCAACGGGAAGACGGAATTTGTCCAGAGCTCCTTTCTTGAGCCTGAGGGATCTGAGAGTCAACTGACCTGATACCGGCGGCCATTATTGGTTTGTAGTTCCCTCGATTAGCTGGAATGAGTCAAACCTTGTCCTATGCCATAGTTGACTTGGTTCATATCCAAATTCTCTACATACGGGGCGAGTATCCTATTGAACAGCTACGGACCCCACATGAGTGCCTGACATATGCTGTGCGACGCGACGCGCCTGCGGGAATCGGGGAAACTGCTCACAATGTTCAGGACCTCCTTTCCCGGGTCTAACCACCACATCGTCGGAAGATAAAGCGAGCCGCAACGTCCAGAATGCTATGAAAGAGGTGAATCAGACCACCGAGGATGAGAGGGCCGTTCTGGACGGTGTGTGGGATGTAGGAATACGCAAGATGAGAAGCGTGCTCCGAGTCGCGTTGGGGTCTGCCCTGGCCCCTGGCGCTTTGGGATCGAAGGTGGCGACGAATCTGGCAGGACGCTCGGTCGACCGGTACGTCATCAATGCAGTTGGCTGTATGCGGCAATTTCCAGCCGGCTCGAAAGACCGCACAATGGCCCCACGTGGGGAAGTCTGGAGGCAGACGCCCATGGAAAGTGGGGCAGTGGCTGAAGATGTTCCGACCCACTGGCAGCAGTCTGTCAGCGATACCAAATTCTCAACGAAAGATGCTTGTCCTCTTTCGATGTATATTTGGGATTGATTGAACTCTGATGTAGTCTCCTTTCGAACGAATGTCGCACTTGCATTTAAGCTTTTCTCCCGCCGAAAGCCATTATTTACCTCCGTCCGAGGTCATGCGACCCCACTTACTTCTTGGAATGAGCCGGCGCAAACCGATCTCGCGCCATGTTCGAGGGGATCAACATGTCGTGTAGACCGTATAAAGACTTGTGGGATTCAGAGATGGGTTCTCTATCTTGTTCTAGTTGTGTCTACCTGCCTCTAGCCGTTCTTCTCCCCCACCCCCATCACGTTAACCTACAAATAACATAGCCTCTCACCATCCCCCGAAATCTCCTCCGTTCTCCGTCCGGTTCCACCCGTCAGACACTCGTACAAGCTTTTAATTCTCTATTTAAATACCACCACCATCTTGAGCTCACATCCTCCACACCAGCCTGGATTCACCTCTATCTACTCTTCTCTCAATTGTTCTCTACACAATCGTCTCTCTCATCTCGTGTGACCCATAAACTCCCCCCACATCCCCCTCACCTCGTCATGCTCTCTGTAATGCCACAGCCCGCCCACCTCCCCCTCCACGTCGAGGAACACCAGCCAAAGGATGTTGAGCTCAACGAGGTATTTACCTGGCATACCCATCCAGTGGTGTGTCCAGGCCGCTGACGACCGCTCCTCATCCAGCTCGGAAACCTCAAGGACGCCCTGGAACCCTTTGCAAAGTAAGCGCCACTGTCTCGCTCGCAACGGCCAATTCACCCCAGTTCTGACTGACCGTAATATCCGTCGGCACCGTAGACTCATTAGCCGCTCTGGCTCTCGAGTGCGACTCCACTGCACGGTCCCCACATTCTGCCCATCGTCTGATCACCACCTTTGTACGTCCTCTTTTACCTTTCTGGAGTGTGTGGGGAGCACGGTCATGCTCACGGAGATATAAATACCAGACCGCGACCTTCATGATCTACAAGCTTTACGAACACGATCACTCTTATTCGTTCACGACCTCGTGGAAGAGCTTCGGGCCTGTGGGGTGAATTATATCCGACACCCATCTCGTTATCAGTCGCACTAACCTTCCTGACAAATCATCATCCAGGTGGCTGCGTCTTATCGACTCCAGCCCTCATGCACCCCCCTCTGCCTGGTTTGTGCTTTGCCACCCGAATTGGATGCCAACAAAGTCAAGGCAGCTGCTGTGGCTGCCGTTGAAAATGCCAACCTTCAATTGAAGTAAGTATGACCTGCTTCTTTGTCCCTTGTTGCTGTCCTCTCGCGCCGAATCGTTCCGTACTCATTCCGTCTTCCATCTCTTTCCAGGGAAAAAGCTCTTCTTGCTGATCTTCAAGATGCCCTTGCCCTCGTCATCACCTAATCTCCTTGTCCTCATGATCCCCACGCCCGTAATTGTTCCTTTCTTCTGATTTCAAGATGACTTTTCCCAAGTATAATGAATCAAGTTTGATATGGTCTCACTTCTCCTTGCACCTCTCAATCACCCCTTTCTCCTTTTGGTTTCTCGTTAACATGTATTGTCTCCTCTCCCTCTTCATCTTTTTGGTCTTGGGTACGGACTATACACTCTCATATCGATATCGCATCATCATACCATCGCACTCAACTTTTCCGCAGATCATTGCTTTCTGTATACTATGTATTATACACTGACCGGGTTTCCCGGGGTTTCCAGTGCTGGAGTTCCTCTTTTCTTAGTATCCATCAGCGGTGGTGCAGCCCAAAAAAATGTATATAGCCGTTCTCTGGTTTTATTTGACGTTGTGTCTGGAAATAAGATAGCCCTGATTGGCAGCAATTGGGACGAAAGAAGACCGAATCGTGCCCGAGTCGCATGGGAAGGCTAGACTGTTGAGTGGGAACGGGTACGGCTGTTCCCCGACCAACACGGCCCTGTTCGAGAATGGGAAGACCGACTTCTATTACACCGGGAGTGGGATTGACTTGTGATTCTTGCAAACGGTGTCGTTGTATGGAAATGCATATGGGCACTGTGAGATTTGGAGAGATTGCCAGCAAACGAGAGGAGGATGAGAGGATTTAGCGAGACCGAAGGGCCCAATAAGCATGCTTACGGTTAGCAGATTAGGCGGCTAAGGCCGGGACTGAAAAGCACGCGCGTTTAAACGCAACGCAAAACAACCAAACTCTTGGATTCCCCATCGCGTCCACCACTCTTTTTTCTGTGTTTCGACGACGTGGTGAACAGCGGTCCCTCTTTCTCTCTCATCGTCCATCATCTTTATTCTCTCTCATACTCCAACACGACATGGCTCCTCTTGCGGACTTTATCCTCAAAAATGTACCATTACCATCACTTCCACGTCATCTCACCAGTTATGTCTCTGGTATGACCCCTATGTCGACACCTCAAGAGGTGTTCCCTACTCTTGCAGCATACTTGGCTGTTATCTTTGGCATCCAGGCCTTAATGAAGAATCGGAAACCTATGAAGCTGCAATATCTCTTCCAGTTGCATAATATCATTCTCAGCAGCGGCAGCCTCGTTCTGCTGGCACTGATCGTCGAGCAAGTCGCGCCTAGATTTTGGAAGGGTGGTCTGTTTTATTCCATGTGTCATGATGAGATGTGGATAAAGGTGCGTATCCCCCCTCCGTCTTTTCTGGTCATTGACGTGTCTGATGGCAATCCACTTTCTCGTGGTGTATAGGAGTTGGAGTTTTACTATTTGATTAATTATTACTTCAAGTACCTCGAACTACTCGATACTGTGTTCTTGGCCCTGAAAAAGAAGCCGTTGGGTATGTTGGGGATATCACAGTGACCGTTCTGGTACTCAATCAGCCCGCAGCCTTCCTTCACGTCTTCCACCACTCCGCAACTGCCCTGCTGTGCTATACTCAACTTAATGGTAGAACTAGCATCGTATGTCGGATCATTATGACGAGATCCCGCAAAAATTCTGACCTCATACTCGTTTTGTAGCAATGGGTCCCAATCTCCATCAACCTCTTGGTCCATGTTATCATGTATTACTACTACTACGCTACCGCTGGAGGTGCCCGTATCTGGGTAAATGCCTTTCATTTCAGCGGTCTCATCATCTCCACTAACCGTTTCACCGTTCTTTTAGTGGAAGAAGTATTTGACCACCTTGCAGATCGTTCAATTCGTCATCGATCTCTTCGCGGTATACTTTGGCAGTAAGTCTTCCGAATCCGAATTGTCTCTCGTCTGCGCGCAAGTTTCGCTAATCCATTATTGGTACAGCCTACTCGTACTACGCTGCTAACTACTTCCCCCACGTACCCCACCTTGGATCTTGCGCTGGCACTGAATCAGCAGCAGTCTTTGGATGTCTGCTACTCTCGAGCTACCTCGGCCTGTTCATCAACTTCTACATTCAAACGTACAAGGCTCCCGCCAAGGGCAAGAAGCCAGTAGCAAACGGCAAGGCGACTACGAACGGAAATGGTGTTGCAAATGGGTAAGGATCTCGACTTCTGTCTTGCGTAAACGTCGCCAGAAGCTGACTTGACTTCTTCGATGAAATTCGATTATTAAGGCACAAACTTGAATAGAGTAGAGGATTCCACGTGAATTATCATGTTGTGTGTTGGTTTGTGAGGAGACATTTTAGAGAAAGAGAAAGAGGAACCCCCATCCGACCCTCCCCCTCCCCGCCCCTTCTTACCTGCGTTATATCCCCATTTTATCGCTTTGAACTTGCAAAATGATACCCCCCTCAACAGCAAAGATCCGTTTGTTTAATCACCACCTATCCACCTTTTTTTCGACCACCTGTTTCTGTTTTACTGCTGCAATCATTTATGTGGCATAATCTTACTTACCTGCTGTTTATTTTCTTCTTCGACCGATTGTGTGTGCGTGGTGTGGGTTACTTCTTTTCCCGCACCACCGTGTGTTTCCACCTTATTTTAAGTACTAGGGATTCAACAACAAATTTCTTCTCAAGTTTCGGTTTCGACCATTTTTTTCTTTTTTTGGTTTTTCTTTTCTTCTCAAAATGAAATCGCAATTTGTGGGAGATGGATCTTTCGGTGTGTCTTTTTGAGTGTTGGACAGGCCGACTAGCGTACCATTGAACGACGTTAGTGACATTGTTGTGATCCCCATCGTCATCTGTTCATCTCTGATCAGGGACCAACTTGGAGGCGCATCACCTCGGCGCGGATCACAGACATTGACCCTGGCCAAAGAGGGTCTCGAGACTTGTGAGATCGGGTCCGTGGCGTTGAGTTTGGTGACCTTGACTGGTGTCCGGTCTAGGATCGGAGTATATTCGACAAGAAGGAAGTGAAGGTGTCAACGGAGTGCGGGGCAATCGTACGTCTCCGTAATAATTATATTCCAGAGGCCTCTTGACCTCGATGCATATGTCTAGTGCAGGGAAATTATTCATTCGGTATCATACAACTTCTACATTGGAGGAGTAACATGATTCCTAGACAGTGCAATGTCGCGATGGCCGCGCTGACATATGGAAACAGGGAGGCATTTGCATAGCAACCAAACCACTAGGATATGTTTGGGGGTGCGCTGGGGCGTCCGTGAGGATTGTGTTTGTGCATTTGATGACGAGATTGGGCGGGCAGAGGATATGGAGACACGGACGTGATACTATGCCGGAGGAACAGACAAGATAAAGTGGATTATTTGGAGATTGCACGTTGCATGGTGTCATGTCGTCGACGACGAACTTGGTGATGGATGATGCGGGTGTAACACGTTCAGGAGACTATCCTGAAGGAGAATGATTTCAGGAGCGAACAGAGGGCTTAAGGGGGCGTCTTTTGGGTGGGAGAGGGGTGAGAAGTGAGATTGTAGAGATTTGCTATCGTTGTTGGTATAATCTCGCACAAGGAATCTGCTCGTGTCCTCGTGGTTTGGAATGTGTGTATTCCGAATATCTACGCGTTTTGAGGCACCACGTTCCTTCGTATGGCATTCTTTCTCCCCATGGCGGGGTGGAATATGTATTATGGAGGTCATACCCACTGCTTGGCACGCCTCTTGTCCGCGTATTGCCTGACTGGCACAGTATGTTGGTAAAGCACCCGAAATATGACAGAGGCGGATTCGCAGGCACTTGGGCGGGCATCTTTGGTGTCCTTGATTTCTGTTTTTCGCTTCTCAGGGTTTGTGCAGTCTGGATCCTTGTATGGCGTGTATTATCTCCTTGAGTATAGGTGGGTTGAGGAGGATGAGTGATGACTGTGGCGCCATGGGACGCGCCTCTCTTCTCTCGTTTGCCTCTTAAATTAATGGCCCTTCCTGTGGGCTCCATGCCCGCTCTTTGGCCCCATTCCCTCATCATCCTCGTAGTTTGTACATATCCTACCCATACCCATTTGCTTTCCGCCTTCTCGTAACAAGCAGTGCCCCGCAACGACACCTGTCCTCGTATTTCATCATCATCCCAAGGTTCCAACAGTGTCGAGACCCTTCGGAACCAGAACCCGTCACATCCCTGCACAGCGGCGGTTACTTGACTTCACGAAAGGGTTTGCTTACGTCGTGGAATTTTACAACATCCCTTACATCCCCAAGGGTCAAACCCTAGTAAGAGTACCCTATGAATACCTTTATATATCGCCCTCCCAACATACCATGATTTTCTCCTCTCCAGGCTCCGTTGATCATCCATCCCATTCGAGTCGAGACTTGGAGCATACCACTTTCCGTCTCATCTTCGAATCAGTCGCGAACATCTGGACCCTAATTTCACCCTAACTTCTATACGGCCCTGCTATCGAGACATACAACCGCTCACGAAGATCTGAGCTTCTGGAATGACCACCGTTCCAAAGGAATATTATGTCGCTGTAGAAATACACTTATCCAAGACCGCAGTCACTTCTCGCAAGGTGTGTTAGCCTCTTTTTCGGTCCTTTTACATCCCCAATCTGCATGACGCATATCACGGTGTTCATCATCTTCCCAGTCAGCATTAGCTCGCAAGAGGGACAAGCGGGATTCGATTCGATCACCTTCAGGATCAACTGATAAGAAGGTCAAGGGTACGTTCCCGTCTATTTTTAAATCGAGACCCCAATCTCCCAACTTAGCTCACTCTTTCCAATTCATTCACCCACCACCCACATACTAACACGCGTGCAGAAAAATCTAGCTGGCTCAACCTGACCAGAGGAAGCAGCACCCATGATTATTGGAGACCGGCCACATGCAAACTTGTGGAAGAAGACGGAGGGTGTATTTTCCGCGTATACATAGATGTGAGCAGACCAGTGACATCCTTCCATGCTCTTCGGACCGCGGCAAGGCGAACAAGAGACTCAATTTGTGGGATGTTGTAGGACTCGATACTGTACCAATCAGTTCATCTCCACTCCCTTAACCATTTTGACATCAGGCATGTCCATCGATCGCTGTTCGACAGGAAGGACTGCCTCGGGATCTTCTGTGTCGCGTACGTACACTTCCCTCTCCATGGGCTGTTCCGTCGTTTATTCAAAAGTCTTTTTGCGGACCGATAGCGGACAAGGGTGGAGCCCCACGGGTAACACGGAACCTCTCTACTTGCATTTCTCGGATACAGACCTCATGAATGCGTGGATGGGTCTCCTGCGGTCTTATGCGATGCCGGAAGTCTATGGGCGGTGGTTCTCAGCGACAGAAGGGGGACTTTACCGCATGTGGAGACAGGTGAAGCTGGTATGTCAACAAGGTCGTGGACTCGGGACTTCAAGACCTTTTCCGGAGGACCCGCTCGCTGCAGATCCTGAAGCTAGACAGGAGCCTGACGCTATCGATATGGACGTGTATTGCGAGATCTATGTCAATGGTTCTCTGTCGGGAAGGACCACCGTGAAGAAAGGCATTGGTGCCCCGGATTGGCATGAGTCGTTTACCTTCACTGACCTTGCTCCTTTTGAGAAACTGGAGATTGTGGTCATGAGGGAGAAGAAGTTGATGAAATCTGTTGTCGTTGGGAGTATCCTTGTTTATCTCATGAACTTCCGACGCGGAGAATATGTCGAAGGGTGGTTCCCGGTGGTCAACGGGAACGGCCATATTGGGGTACAAGCCGGAGAGATGAGGCTGAAACTGCGTGTCGATGAGTGAGTACCGCCGATTCTCCCGTTCATGGTACCCACAACCGCATGGTTGACATGTTCTTGTTCAAGGGAGATCATCCTTCCATACAACATTTACACCCCATTACTCAGAGTACGGTGATACTTTCCCCGATTGTCCACATTAATTAAACGGTCATTCTTTCCCATAGACTTTACAATCCCGGAACTACCTCGATTGGTTGACAGACCTGGAGGTGAAACTGAAACTGAAGAGTATTTCCGAGAACGTTATGTCCGTTGCTCTGGCTGGCAACGTGCTTGTCCGAAATATCATGGAGCTGGCGGACCGGGAGGTAGACGGAACCCATAGATGTATGTCGCCGATCTTACTTCGCCGAGCCGCGACCACACGATTCTGACGATCATTATTGGTGAATACAGCGCACACGACACTATTGTAAGCTCCGAGTATGCTTATAGGCCTATTCAGTTTACAGACTCTTTTCTCGTCCAGTCGAGGCAACACGGTGTTCACGAAGACCATGGAGATCTTCATGGCCTGGTATGGAGCGTCATTCCTGGAAGCCAGTGTTGGACCCATCATTCGTCGATTATGTTCCGAGAAGGTTTCAATTGAGATTGATCCCATCCGCGTTGGCAAAAGCACCAAAGTTTTGGAAAGGAACGTGGACGTCCTCGTTCAGTGGTGTCGGGAATTCTGGAAGTCCATATATGATGCCCGGATGCAGTGCCCGAAGTAAGTTTGTGATATGTTTTTTTTTTCTCTTTTGTGTTGCATTGTTCTATGGTACCCCGCGCGGGGCGCTGATATCTTGCGGTTCCGATCTGACTTTATCATGTTGGACCCTTTATGAAACCTAGTGAAATGAGGCAAGTATTTGCTCATATTCGGAAACTCGTCGAGAAGCGGCACCGTGTCGAGGGAGATCAAAATCGAGAACGTCCTTGGCAAAGCGTCTCTTCCTTTTTGTTCCTAAGGTTTATCGTCCCCGCCATTCTACATCCGCACCTATTTGGGATCTGGCCAGGTACGTCTTGGTGTTGCTCAGATTGTCCGATATATTTCCTATCTGACCACACTTTGTCCTTGCTGATCTCTGTTGTTTTTGATATCATGATAGGACTGACGGAAGAGCCCGTGCAACGTAGTTTGACATTGATAGCAAAGGTGATCCAGAGTCTGGCTAACCTCAATACCGTGCGTGCCATCACCGCCCTGACGAGTATTCCCTTACTAACTCCGAATCATATAGACGGTCCAGAAGGAAGACTATATGCGCGCTGTCAAGGAATTCCTATCAAGCACCTCGGACGCCATGATTGATTACATCCTTGTAGTCTCGTCTCCGGACAACCACCACCACCAAGATACAACGACCCCGCCAAACAAGGAAAGCCGGGAGAAGAATTTGATATTGAACGCTTTGAAACAGAGGTTGAGTTCAAGTCCACTTCTTCACCGCGAGGCTATCCCGGTGTTACCCCATCTCCTTGACGTTCCGAAACATCTTGCTGTCATCATCTCTGTTGTCGTTCGACATTCAAGACGACAAGGGTATCCGAGACGAACGAACAACCCTAATGACGCGGCTTTTGACGAGCTTTGCTCGAAGTGCTTGGATGTGGAGGAACAGGCCTTATTCCGGGTCAGTCAACTTGCGAGGAAACAGAGACGCCATGAGGGACACGGGAGCCCGCACGATAGTAGCCCGCTTGCCTCGCCCACCTTATCGATGCCGCCCCCAAGTCCAGCTATCATCGTGGCATCAACGATCACCACCACCACAATAGTTGCAGGAGGGACATCTTCCCAATCATCACCGACGTCCGCCACAACGCGAGAACGTAAGATATCTTTACCCGGATCTGGGAAAATACGCAAGAGTCGTAAGTCGGTACGACCTTCGACCGCTCCGAATCACCGAGATTCGGACGATGGGCCTTCAGCAGGGAATCAAACTGATATCTCAATGCCTCCAAGTCCAACCGTTGCTAATAATAACAACAACAATAACAACTATTATTGGCAGGGTGGTAATACTTCCCCGTCGGCGGGTCAGGGTCAGTTTAACCCTGGACCGAGTGGGAGTTCGGGGTTTGCGAAGTTGTACACGAGGGCCTCTATTTCTGGCCCGAGTGGGAGTGGAGTTGGAAGGCAGTATGTGATTTCGTCGCCGGTGGGACCACAACGACTTCAAGAGGCCGCGTCGATTTCGGGAAATATACAAGAGGTCATGGTATCGTCCCCGGGACCTGTATCGCCGCAGTCACCAAAGCATTTCCAACAAGGAGGTGACGAGGACGACACGGTTTCTTTTCCATCCTCACCTCGACCTGCGTACCTTCATCATCCCCGATCGACGTCTACGGATTCTGCGTTGTTGAATAAGAATGTACCCTCTTTGATGTCTTCGCATTCGTCATCTTCGATGTCCCAGTCTATTTCTACTGATAATACTGATGAAACAGGTAAAAAACGAAAGGGACTTTTTAGAGGTATTCTCGTTCGGCGTTGATCGCGGACTGCGTGTCTTTCCTCTTCTGTCTTTTTCTGTCGTCTCCCCGTACTTCTGCTTGCTATGCTAGTTGTTCTTGTACACCCTCCCATCTCCCGTTTCTCCGCGTTTTATTTACGTATACCATTTGTATCGAACGAAATCGCTGTGTCACACATCCCCATCTTCCTGATGTATACTAATAGTACGAATCCTATTGGACAAAGAAAACCCACTACGACATATCACAAGCGACATACACTGGTTCGACCAACCCCCTCTCGTCATCATACTGCATGCATAACTTATGATCATGAACACGTGGGGTATCATTATTATTAGAAGAGAAGAGATTCTGCGAGGACAGCAATTTGTACTGTATTACAACTCCTAGATAATGCAAAAGACAGTCCTACAACAAACGTGAGATAGACAGGAAGGAAACACGGGAAAAATAGGGCACAAAAGAAGCGGGTTTGGTTACGTGTAAACGGAAGATGAGAGCATGGGGTTGTGATCATATGTGGTGTCCGTCTGCAACCAATGGTTTCTGAATAATCTTCTGCACCTCCGCCGCAACGAGTTCTGAAGTGCTCCGAACTGTGATACGACATAGCTGGGGGGGTATTCAAATGGATTTATCAGCATATGTATACAATTCCCGACTTCTCCGAATAGATGAAACGTACCTTTGCTTCTTTGTTAGGTTCCAATCGCATCAGACATCCAACCTTCCCTTCCCCAGTCATATGCAGAATCCCCGCAGCAACAATATTACTAGGATTGGGATCGATACCCTCCAAACAGCCCATCGAATTTCCAGTCACGACTTGTTTATTTTTAGGTAGATCAAGATGGCCCTGTTCGTTCAATGAGATGGTAAAGATGCTTTGCACCTCACGAGGAGGACCTCCGATAAGCTTCCACCTCTCAAAGAAGTCAGCAGCTCCGAGCTTGACAGGTTCCACAAACTTTGTGATTATCACGGGTAATCGGAGCGAGATGGTTTGGTGCGATCCTGCGAGATATGATACGCTCATGATGGGTGGTTTCGCGAACGGTTTCTTGCATTCGATCTGGATCAGTTGCTGGCTTTGAGTCCGGGGTGGAATCGTACTTGGTGCGATCTTGTTGAACGACAACGAGAGCGCCTCGGAATCTTCGACGTGAAGCGTCGCAGTGAACGATGATAGTGGCGTGGACATCTTGTTTCCCATGTAGACCGCGAGTTGGCCTATGGGACCATGATACCTCGACTTGATACCAATCTGGATCTGAACATCCTCGTATAAGACGCCTTCGGAGCTGTAAGTAAGCTTCTCAAACCACCGATCGATGTTCGGACTACTCGTGAGACGTGGGATGCCAGCTTCAGCAAGCACGGCAGCTGGGGCCGATTGCAAGTCGAGAAGAGAAGACGGCGGTACGACCGCGGTGGGCGAGGATGTCAAATCCAGACCCATCAACGAGGTCGTTATCTCGTTGGTACCCTCATTGGACTTTGCGTTCCCATTTCCAGTGACATCGCCTAGCAGGGTCGGTTTCCGGCTCGCCTTCCTGGTCGCCTCTCGCTCCAGATTGGCCTCTTTTCCTCCATGTATCCAGGTGCGTTTATCCTCTGTATCAGAATGTTTCTTGTTCAGCCGACTGATAAGGGCGCTCTCGCGCGGAGGGAATGGCGGAATCTCCTCGCACACGTTTTGCAGAAGTTCATCATCGTCCGGTCTCGATGCCAGGGTGAAGAACTCGCAAGCACGTTGTTGGAGGTCCACATCGAGAACGTGGCGATATCGTTCAAAGACTTGGACAAGCTGGTCCTTGATTTCGGGGAACACGTTCACCCATTTGATGTATGTGGAGAGCAGTAACGCTCGGGTGGGTGCAATACAAAATTGCGATTTCGTGTGGAGGACTTGGAATTGTTCCATAGGACTGTATCCGGGGTCATTGGCAATCAGGTGGCCGTACTCCCCGAGAATGTATCCTTGAGCGAAGAGTTCAGCTGGGGAAGAAGACGTACGAGAAACCATCGCTTACCGCCAACTTTGACCAAACTCTCATGTGATGAGGGAGATTTCATATATTCGAAAACCACCTTGGCAGCATATGCCTGCAGGTCCTCCGTATTCGTCACAATTTGAACGACCCGGTACCAGACTTCATCCCCGACATGATCCCCAGCGGCACTGATCAGCTCCAAAATTGTGTCAACGTACCATTGTACGTGGCGGCGTATTTTTCGGTAAGAATAGCAATCTTCAGAACCATTTCTTCTCGAAGCCCGTAATCGGCAACCTTGAGGTATCTCAACAGTTCACCGACGATGAGTTCCGAATTATCCACATCGCACATGCTGTAGAGTAGGTCGAGAGCACGCCGCCGGACCGAAATGTCCTTGTCACGAAGTGAGAGAATGATCGTACGCTGGTGTTGCTTGATTGCGTTAAGGTTGTCCGTCCGCGCTGCAAGGTGAGCCATGGTGTCCAGCCCGAGGTATCGAACATTGGTTTCTTTCGAGCTAATGAAACGAGCGAGAAGAATTGCAGCAGTGTTGACTAAGGGGGAGTTGGTATCAAGATGGATGGCCAGCCCGATTGCTTCGAAGAGGACAGCGTGTTGAGCATTATTATGTTGTACATTCCTTGTTGGTTCCGCGCAGTTGTTCATGACTGCTTGTAGAACGTCTTGCAATATTGCACGGAGAGTGGGATCCTCTGTAATTTGTGAGCATCCCGTGGGTTCCAATATGCTATACCTTCTCACCTGTAGGGGGATAATATTGGAGTAACCGAAGTAACTTGACTTGAAGCCATGGTGAAGGAACCTTGTAGTAAGCGTATGTAGCCATGTACTCATGTTCGACTACCAGCTGTTCAATACCAATTGAGCTCGTTCCAATGATAGCACAAGATTGTTCCGTACTTTGTTCAGCCGGTCTACCGCCTTCTGGTAACATACGGCATATGCATCGAGGTGATCTTGGGCAAGCGTCATTACGAGACTTGTAACACAGATGACCACACCCTGAACGAACGAGGTCAGATACTAAGTCCGAGATATCGAGATGGGACAGAAGCCTAACCAGGTCCATGTCATCCATCAGAGCGACAATCCGTAAGGCCCATTCCGCTGCAGGTATCACCTCTGGATGCTTCCGGTAGAGCCGCAAGAGCGTCAAGGCAGCCTTCTTCCTGACAAATGTTGGGGAAGTCCTGGTGAATGATATTAGCCGGTTCCTAACAATGATGACCATAAAACCTGCACCTACGGCGAGATGAGGAGACGATGTACATCTTCGGCCAGCGCTTCGGCCATTTCTTGACTTCCTACGTTGGCGATCGCGTGTAAAGCAAGACAGTTATAGATCTCGTTATTCTCATTAAGGTCTTTCCGTATTGAGTTCACGACTAGACGAAGAAAGTCGGAGTTTTCGTGCATGAGCAGTGTGACCGCGAGGTATCCCTACACAAGACAAGGCTGACGTCAGAGGGAATCAATCGAGGTAGTGCGCAAGAGTACAATCTGTTTCTCGCTGTACTTTGGACTCGATATAAGATTGACAGCTTCCATGTGCCCCACATCAACTTTGTAGCCAAGGATATACGTGAAGATGACTTTGGCAACATATCTTGAGGTCGGGAGATGATGAGAGAGGATTGGCTACCAAACTGATAGTACTCACTTCTTTTTCTGGTAACCGTCCAAGTTTCCATCTGCGCATTTGCTCAGTTTCATGACAAACGTGACGAAAAGTGGCCTTGGCACCTTTGAATCTCTTCCTGATGTTGGCCATCTCTTTGTTGATCCTCTTCTCTTCCAGTTCCCTGACCCTAGCCCCGCGGATGTCCGCGATGAACTACAGCCGAGCATATTAGAAGGGAAATCCAAAGCAAGGATATGATTTGTGTGCTGACCTGGGTCAGACCGCGCATAGAGGTCGCCATCTTGAGTGTGGATTGCTTGGCTGCAGCCAAGGAACACGGTAATCTGTATACGGGGTATTGGAGAGAATTATGGCCAGTTGTTACTCCGTGGGGTCGATTATCGGGACAAAGGATAGTTTCCGGTGGCGAACAGAAATAAGGTGGATGTTGTTATTTGAATGTGAAGGTGGCTTCAATAATCCAACCCCGGACAATTGTGAAGTCGTCTCACCGTCGGCGCTCATCACACAAAGGCGCCTAATTACCCAAGCTGATCTACCTTCTTTTTCTGGAAACCGCCTCGACGCCTTTGTGGCGCCCGACTCTCAACGACAGTGACTTCAAGTTCAAATCAAATGGGACTCTTCGATGTTGACTAGGTATCGATTCCGTTCAACGTTCTCCAAATGCACGGGGAAACTACCAAGACTCTCTCAGAAACGACGAAAGGACTTCCAGCCCGACTTGTTGCTTCTTGGCATTCGGGTTTGACTGCGACTCGGGCTTGGCGACATTCATGCTCTTCAGAAAACCTGGTGGTAGTTCCATATCGAATTCTTTTGACTTATCATCGTGGCTTGAACTTCATGGTTAGAGGATAAGGCATCAGCCCTATGACGTCACACAAGGCAGACGACCGTTTGACATAGCTTCTCCACTGAATTTATAAACTCGAACATGACATTGGTGGCCTTCCGTCATTCCCATTTCCACCCGTCATCATGTTCAACGGTGTCTATTCGGTTTCGTCTACAAATCCTCCTGCCGACAAAAGGCTTCTCAGATTGAAATGTGCGCTGCAGACGTATGACTGGGGGAGACAAGGCTCTTTCTCTCTCGTAGGACGGCTCGCTGGGAATGCTGTAGGGCACGGTTTCGTAGTAGATGAGCGTAAAACATATGCAGAGGTCTGTACAATCTATCTCTATTCTTTGACGAGTGTCACCATTTTATTCAGAAGTCAAATCATAGCTTTGGATGGGGTCACACCCCAATGGTCCTGCATACATTTACGACCATCCAGAAACGGATCTTCTTTCTCTCATCAAATCAAACCCAATGCATTACCTGGGCAAAAACCTCGTCCAAAAGTGCCCGGAATCCCCTGATATACCCTTTTTATTCAAGGTGCTCTCCATCAACAAGGCTCTTCCCCTTCAGGCACACCCAGATGTTCAGTTGGCGAAAGAGCTGAACAAGCAAGACAAGAAGGAGTTCGTAGATGTTAATCACAAACCAGAAATTGCCATCGCGATCGGGGACCCACTTCCACCTGGTCCATGGGAAGAAGATGCTACTTTTGCAGGATTTGTCGGCTTCAAGTCCTTGGCAGAAATCCAACAATCCCTTCGAACAATCTCGGAGCTGCGAAGCGCCATCGGGAATGAAGGTTCAGTCGAGGATTTCGTGACGAATCCGACCAAGGAAAGTCTCAAGAAGGTATTTGGCGCGTTATTGATCGGTGCAGCGGACGACCCAGAGAACGTCAAGAAGCAAATCTCTGCCCTTCTGCTCAAAATCCAAGCGCGTCCCGGAGAACCGTTGGTCGAACGTGCTGTCTTGAAAGAGACAGCAGAATTGGTAGAGAAGATCAATTCACAATTCCCCGGAGACGTTGGCGTGTTCGCTGCGCCGTTCTTCATGAACTTTGTGAAACTTCGCAAAGGAGAGGCAATCTACATTGACGCGGATGAGATCCACGCGTACCTTGAAGGCGGTCAGTGGAACACTCGTTATTCGGTTGATTACGACCTGTCACTTATATTGACATTCCTTGTAGACATTATGGAGTGCATGGCTACCTCTGACAATGTCCTGAATGCTGCCTTTGCCCCTCGTGCCGAAACCAAACGACATATCCCAACTTTCGTCGAGATGTTGACCTACAATTTCGGCAACGCAGCCCAATGGTCTCTTCCGTACCAGTTTTATCCCCACTCGACCACACAGGCAACACGCATGTATAAACCGCCATTCGAAGAGTTTGTTGTCCTTCGTACCTTCCTCCAATCCAGCCGTAATGAAGAGCTCCTCAGAGCTGCGCAAGGGCCACTTATTGGAATTGTTACTCAAGGCACATGCAAGGTTAGGCCGAGGGATGGTCCTGGAGAAGAAATTACGCTGAACAAGGGCGGAGTGGTCTTTGTCGTACCAGGAACGGATGTACAAGTCGAATTGGTGGAAGAGGAACGTTGCGGCGATGACGTTGGTAGCGAAATATGGTGGGCCACCCACCTTGGTTAGCTTCCGTTGACTTGCGAACATTGTCAATTGTGAATTACGAGGTGGAGAGGTGAATGTATTTGTATGTATTGTATCCGAAAACAAAGAGAAACATTACTGTGCAATTTAAACGATTTGTGCGTATACTCTATAGGACCGAAAACACGAACTCGACAACATTCACCTGGAGACCACTTCCAATTACTTATCATCAATCCCAATTAGTGGGAGTCAGGTTCTTCGACAGCCTACTCGGTGTACCCGGTCGTGAGCCAAACAAACTCCCAGCACCAGGGTGGTACGGAGTTGAATACCCAGACCTCGAGCCTCCATAGCTACTATGTCCACTAACAGACGGTAACCGACCTCCAACGAGGGTAGGAGAACCCATAGGTGTCGCGGGTCGTGAATTCTGTCTTGACTGGTTCGCGACTCTGTACATGCTATACTCGTTGAGGATCCTGACGAGATCCTCCGTGATCCAATCAAGTTCCTTGGTCTCTTCCGAAGAAAGCGGGAGTTCCTTCCTCTTGTCTTCATCGTCGTCATCGTCGGATTCGTGCTCCTTGTCTTCCCGTCGAATGAATTGACCACGGTTCCCACGTCTCATTCGGTTACCAATGGTAATTCCTTCGAAGACTCGCAGCATACACGATTCCATGAGAACCTTGAGTCTCTGGACGTCATCGAGCAGGTCAACCGGACCAACAATCGGGAGCCAGTCGTCGCAAATGAGCCCCCTTTGGGTGCCTTCAATATGGTGAGCACCAAAGAGCATATATGTGAGGGGGTCAAGTCGGGTGGTCGTGACAAGGAATTTGAGGGCGTTTGCTGAAGAACCAGCAACTGAGACGTTTTGCCTCTTTTCTGCGAAAGCGAGAATATGCTTCTCTGTGTGAACAGTGCCAGCCGCCCTGTCCTCAGCATTCATTTCTCGCTTCCGATTATTGACACTGGAAGGATGGACAAAAACGGCCTACAGAAAACACGAGGAAAACAGATCAGAATCAAACAAAAATATGCCCCGGATTTGATGCGTACCTTGTCCCTAGATGTGCGATACTTCTTCTCGTCCACGCGAATCGCAAACTTGGGTTGCGACGCAATCGAGATCAACGCAGCGAGCAAAGGCAACGAATCACCATTCTCATCCAACTCCCTCGGCACCGTCAACTCTCCCCTTCGTCTTCCAGACCTCTCCTGCACCGGAACTGATCCACCAGCAGAAACATCAATCGCACCACAATCATAAAGACACTGCAACAAATGTCCCTTGATCTTTTGAATCATCAACAACGTAGGTTTTGACAGGAAGTTCTCCATGCAGAACTGATTCGCAGCTCTGTAATCCCCGGCACTTTGCATCTCCCACCACAAATCAAACGCACGCAACGTAGTCAAAGCATCCGAACGGAACTCCTCGGGACTAAGTGCGTTCTTCCGCTCAGCAGCTTGTGCTTTAAGGTGCATCGGCGACATGAAGGGATCACGGTTCGTGAGGATAGCAGCCAAAGTCAAGGCTTTGTCCAAACAACGGAAGAAGCTACCGAACAACACCAGTTTGCCCATTTGTGGTTCAACGGGAAGCTGGAGAAGGACACGACCAAGGGAAGTCAACCGTTTCTGATCATCAAGGGCTCCCACCATCTTCAATGATTCGATGGCTGCTTCGACTCGTTCGGGGGCTGGTGGTTCGATGAGCGCGGCCAGGACTTCTTCAACGGTCATACCAGGGAAATCGAGAGCTTTGACGTGCATTACAACGGACGTCAGGTCGACTCGTTTCATTTCAACCGTCTGGTATGGGTGGAGAGCATCTGCGCGTCTTCGACCAAGAATACCGTAGTATTCTCCAGGTCGATGACGACCGGCACGACCCGCTCGTTGATTGAGATTCGATGAACCGACCCAAGCGGAAATGAGGGAAGAGATATGACGTTCCGGGTCGTATCGTTGCTCCTTGATCTTTCCTGTGTCAACGACATAGACAACATCAGGAATGGTGACAGAAGTCTCTGCAATATTCGTGGAAAGGATGATACGACGGACGCCTGCGGGAGGAGGCTCGAAGATGACTTGTTGCTCGGCAAGGGGGACAGATGAATGAAGAACATGAATTTCGAATTTGGAAGTGTCGTTGAAATCAAGACCGAGGGTTCGTTGGGCATCGACCAATACTTTCTTCACGGAGACGATTTCGTCCCAGCCGGGGAGGAACACCAAGACGTGACCATCTATGGAGTTTCGCAAGACATGGGAAATTGTGTAGCCAATCAAAGGGTACGGCAGTTCCAGGTCTTCGGACCCATCGGGGAACTTGATCCGTGAGGAGATGAAGGAGGGAGGAAGGAGTTCGAGAGACCCTAGTTCCTGTGACAGATACTTCTGTACCGACTCTTCTCGGAACACCCAATCAGTCTTCGGGGTACGGGTCTCTACGAGTTTCGTAGCATAGTCGTCCAGGAATGACTTGGAAACGGGGAACGATCGACCTGGAACTTCGACGACGGAGGACGGTCGACCCTCGATGTCTGGGAAGTAGGTCTGGAACAAAGTTGGATCAATCGTCGCGCTCATGAGAATGACCTTGAGCGGCTTGTTGCGAGCACGTCTATCCTCAAGGAGTCGCTTGAGAACGACAAGTAACAGGTCTGTGTCGACATCACGTTCGTGAACCTCGTCGACAATGACATGAGTAACGTCATCCAAGCTTCGGCTTTTACCCTCCTGTAACGCCGAGTGCATCCTCTTGAGGAAGATACCAGTCGTACAGAACGTCACGGAGCCGTGGTCCTCAGGTAGGTTGGCCTCGAATCGAACTTGGTACCCGATTGAGCCCCTACCAACAACCTCTCCTCTCTCTGCCGCTACACGACCAGCCACACTGATAGCAGCAAGTCGACGGGGTTGGGTACAAAGAATATTACACTTCGCGCCATCTCCCCGATCTATCCAGCTGTCCAGGATGATCTGCGGAATCTGGGTTGTCTTTCCGGAACCAGTCGCTGCCATGCAGATCGTGACCTCGTTTTCGTCTATATGCTTCAGTACATCATCCGAACGAGTATAGACTGGCAATGCCGCTCGTGTATTCCTCATCTTCTCCATCTTGGGATCCTGGAGGTACGCATCACGGCGAACCTTGAGAGCCGCAGACTTGTCGTCCAGGGCGGTCTGGTCGAGAGCGCGACGGAAGGGGGCAACATAACGAGGTGTGGGCAAAGACTGAGCAGCATCCGGAGCATCCGAGCCGGTCAACGCAGAACCGATTTTGGGACGTCTTTTGTACAGCGTTGTTTTCCTGATGCTGTCGCATAGATCTTGAACCTGATCTTGAACTACGCCTGATGACCGGAAGACAAATGCATGCGCTACGCCTATGTCCTTCCCGGTTTTCGCGTCCTCGACAAACGTCTTCCACAGCTCTGGATCGCAGCTCTCGAGGTATTGAGTGACATCTACATAGCAAGACGTCATCGCAGCCTTCTTATTACCACCTGAGCCTTGACCTATCCGTTTGCCTCCAACCATCATCACGGCCTCCCAAGAACTGTTGAAACCGCGATGCTTCAGCTCGGTATAAGTGAGGTCAGGTTTACCAAACCCGAAGCGTCGGCAGTAGTAATCCATGAACTGTCTAGCGCGTTCATACCCAACCTGACTACCGTCGGAAAGAGTCACTTCTATGGGGGCGAACGAAGCTGCCTGAATGTCCGCTTTCGACTTTTTTGCGAGCTGCATTCCCGATAGTCAATCATGGTCGTGATGAGGGTGCAAGTCGTACTCACAAGGCCCTTTCCATCTAATTGATACAAGGCACATACTGCTGCGAGCTTTTCTGCATCACGTTTTGTTGGGTCATCACCGTAGGCAATCATATCCGATGCACCAGAAGGATCTGTGGGGTCTGGAACTTTCAACGTTGCCCTGAAGAAAAATCGCGCATTCAACACGGTGTTATAAAAGTGTGCTCAAAACAAAAGACAATGCATGCACCTCCATATGGGACCGCTTGGAGTAGAGTATTGAGCATACTCATAGTTCGCTGTCGTTCCGGCGTTGTTAACGAGATAGTTTGACACAGGTGATTTCGGGTTGACGAGCATTTCAGGTTTGAGGGGTTTGACCATATACGTGGCTTCGATATGTCGAGTGTCATGTAGAGGGCCCGGGAGTTCTGGGAATGCTTTGTGCTTCTGCTGAGCCTTTCCTTTCGCTTGTTTGAAGGATTGGGGTCTTGAGCGGGACCCACCCCGAGAGAAGGGTATGGGCCTGCCAGAACGCCAGTCTGTAGGACTTGCAGGGTGTGTCGAGTGGTTGGAGGGATGAGACATGCGACCTGATGTAGCTGCAAGGATTTTTGATCCTGATGGACTCTGAGACCCTTCGAACTTGGCGACCTTTGAGGGACGCTGATTGCGGCTGCCCGAAAGTGATGGGAGACGAGGAGAAGGTGGTCGTGATGGATTGTAACGCTCAGGTGCGGGAGATGAATTAGATGATGGGCTGGTGGAACGTCGAGCGGGTTTCAGTCCGAAGGCTGTCTGAGCGTACGGCCGTTTAAGGGAGGGATGGAGTGATGAGGACTTTGTAGGATCTAATTGCATGAGGAGGCGACGCCTGTGTCGAAGTATGAAAGCAAAATGCATATGGGAGACGAGAACTCCTGTTTCAAAAGTTTATGATCTATTAGCGGCGGGACGAGTTGCAACAATAAAGGGTGTCACGTACCTACCTCCCTGACTTGCTACGCTCTCGACACAGGTCACAGAAGTTGCGACCAGGCAATTGTTGTAAAGTCTACGCAAACTTTTTGGACGCTGGCGGGTGAAGCCAGACGGAGCGTGCCAACGACGAGGTGACGAGGTGGACGAGTCGGTCAGACCCAGATTTCGCGACCAATTTGCAAGGCAGGCCGAGCCAGCTTTCCCTCAGATCCGGCATTTGCCGCTTACGTCATCATAAGGTATTCAAAGTGAGATGGGGTTACACTACGGCATCTATGAGCTATCTACACGTCTAGGAATACTGCAAGGTCAATGGTCGTGTGCCGTATTGGGCCACACCTTCGCTGCAAGCTCTATACCCTGATAGTACTTGAGTTTTATCGTCGCGTTCTTCGCCCCTACCCAATCTCTGGCTGCTATCAATGTCGAAATCTCATCTTCCAAATTACCCATTTGCACTGCCAAAGTCTAAGTGAACGTAGACGCTAGAGCGAAAAGGATGACTCACTCTTATTCGCGTCGCGGATGCTATCGACAACCTCCTGGGATTCGGCACTCTCAATGGACTCACGAAGCTCCATTATATCCATAATCAGAGTCGGGTCCTCCAAGCTCTGCTCAGACTCGGAGACATCTGGAATACCCTCCCGTCGTAGTATATAAAACGCGCGCTTCACTGGGTCTCCCAGTGTGCCATAAGCGTGATTCACATACGTTGAAATCTGTGCTGCAGTATCCTGTTGCGCCTGGCAGTGCCACGTCAGACATACCAGCAAAAAGACCACCAAATATTTGAGTAACACACCTTCGGCTTCCCAGACCACTTGTCTGGATGCACAACTCCCTGTGCGAGAATGAACTGCCTCCGCAGTGCAGACGTATCGATGTTGAATGGATTGGGTTCATATGAAAGACCAAATAGCTCATGATATGACTGCTCAGGTGATACAGAGTGGATATACGAGCAATTTGGACATATTGGCAGCGCTGTCGGCAGAGGTGTAGAACATGATGGACATTGCTTCGTCGTTGTCTGGCTTGTCCACCGATGTGAGACGGTGATCGGAGATATATGCCGAGGTATAGGTGTAGGGAGTGCTGCTCTCCGTGTCAGAATAGAGATATGACGACTTTGTCTATGTGCTGGTTCTATCCACCTTGCAAGTAGACGTACTGAGGTCGAGGCAGAAGGAGCAAAGCGAAGCATAACTTTTGCGAATGGTGGAAGTGTAGAGGCAAGATTCCTTGATGCTGACGTCATAAGATTGCCCCCACCAAACAGAGTCTAACCCTAACCTGATTTATACCCCGCACTTTCTCTTCCGAGCTCAATGCCACTTACTCCCAGTCTTAACTACCACTTCGTCTAATCCTTGGTGGCCTTCGACAGGATCCCATCTTCTGCAGTGAAAATGTCCGTGGCTGGCCCATCTCGTTTTCCCCCTCCCCCAGATTGCATGCAGCCCGATGATCCTTCGGCTGCTGACCCTGCCCGTAACCGGGTAACCAAGAGACGTTCTTTACTGGGCCGAATATCTCTTCCAACTCTTTCCTCCAAGAAATCACTACTCAAGAAAGATGGGCGTAATGAGACAATTGGCGAAGAACAAAGGGTTATTTACGATGAACCTGAGAGCTATGGTGGCTCTGGTCTTATGTCCCCTTCTGCGATCGCCCAGCTCCCCGCCCCTGAAGTACTATATGAGATTCCAGAGGTCGAGCTTGACGACGACCTGGCATATGCGAACGTAGAACTGGAAGAGGATTACGACAAGGACGTTTATAGATGGGCCATTCTCTATGAAAATCAACGGGGGTATGGTTCTTTCACATTTCCATCGTACACCACCTCACCCTACTTCTTAGAGCAACAATTTTCTCGACACCCTATTATTCTCCGCTATCTCTTTTACCCATGGATCCTCCTCCTTTCACAATTCCCACGAACTCGTCCTCTCCTCGACGAAATCAACCAACTGTTTCCCTCTCCTCATATCCCCTGCCTGATGGTACCTGGCGATGGGTATCCAGAGCCTGGATGGTCGATATGCGTGGAGATGGGCAAACTCAATATGACGGATTTGAGTACAACTGGTTCTTCCGTGGCAAGAAATGGCGATCCCAGGTCGGCCATCTTAACGCAGGTGGTTGGGTTCGTAGAAGGAGGTGGGTGCGTCTCATGATGAGACCAGCCAAAGCCGGAAGACAAGAGGTGCCGCTGGGCAGTGGAAATAGTACTCCTGGTGATCTACCCCACCACGACCACGCGGATGCAGGAGCTACTCGTCCTCCCTCTGTAATACTGCATTCCGACGATGAGGATGACATGAGTGTGGGCGATGCGGAAGTGTGGAGAGGTGACAGGGAAGACGATTGGAGGAAATGTCGCACGGCCCTGAAGAGATTAGGACGGGACGGTAGAAAACTAGAGCTGTGGAATCACTGGCTATATCCGTCACATCCCGCTTCGTCCTTGGATGGTGAGAAAGGCAAAGGTAAACCCGCGCAAGAGGATGTCCCTTCATCCCGGAGTTCACTTATCAGAGATGATACGCTCGCCGAAGAAGCGGGTACGAAGATTGACAAGGGACCAAGGGAACATATCGCGGCTGTGCTACGTGCCCATGTATGTTCTTTTCAAATCATTCCCTCGCAATCTTTCTCAGCAATGTTTTGTTTTATGATAGGGTACTCAAATCATGCAGATGTTCGTCTACCCCGAGTCTCGGGCTCAGTTCGTTGAGTTGCTATCTCGTTCGGGCTTACTCGAAGACCTACGGGCATGCACCGACGGCTCGGGGGGCCTCCAAGCGCTTGATTTCTGGAGTTACTCCAGCAGCCTTGACCGTATAACCGACCTGGGCCGTTAGGAAGAGACTGATTAGGGGGTATTATTTGACAGGAGGCTGACATGTTGGACAGTTGTGGATGCTTGCTAGGACCTTTGCATGGTTTTCATTTTCCTCTCTTTTGCCATCGATGCTCTCACATGTTCTGTGTATTTTGCGTCAATAATCCCTGTATTTGCGATTTTTTATACCCCCACGTTTTTGCTGATGTGAATACATGACCTTCCATAAGCGGACGATGCGCGCAATTGATGCATGTGAAAACGTCGCCAAGATGCGAACCGTCCGCTAATAACTTGCACCCAAAACGCAATGAGACCAATACACAACCCTCTTTCTCCAGCCGTCCCCAGGATCCCCACATCCCCGTCTGGCACTGCCGACATTCTCCCGCACCCAGATGACCCACCCTGGCCCATCATTACAACCTTTGTCGTTCCCGAAACACTTTTCTAGCTTTACAGACTACCTTCAATCTTTGCCTAATGATCATCCAGCACATGTCGCTCTCCGCACTTATGCCCTCTCTTTGACGCTCTCACTTGGACCTGCGTTGATACCGTTCATTGCCTCCCCGTCGCGTGTCGGAGGGAGAACCTTTCGTGATGTTCTCAGCAGAGAATTGGGTGCCTCGGGGTTTGCGTTTGCTATGACTGTGGGAGTTGGAGGGGGTGCTGCACTCAACTATCTACGGAAGACTACGAGTCAAGAGGAGATACTTCCCGTACATAAAGAGAGCAAGCTCTCACCCTGGAGGGAACGGTTGTCGAGGGTGAGCAGATGGTTTGCTTCACTCAAGGACACCCACAAAACGTTCCTCTGTAATATTCTCTCTGCATCCCTCGCGATCGCGTTAATGCATTCAAGACGTAGACCACCTCGGAGGCTCTCGTCTGCTCTCTCTTCGAAGACCTTGACATCTGCGGGGAACCTCACCAACGGTCGACCTTCTGCAACATTGGATCTTACGTTGCTGCTGTTGGTTAGGGCTTTGGATTCGATCTTCCGGTCCACATTCCTCCCGTCTACAGGGGGGCCTGAGTTGCAATCTGCTGTGGATAAAGAGGCGAACCAACGACCGCCGGAGGGCACTGACAACACGTATGGACGCGTTCGTGTTTTGGGCGAGCAGTGCGAGGTGTGTCACATTCAGGCAGGTGTCAGACAGACGTTGAAATATTGACAAAAGCAATCGCGGTCTGTACGAATAGGATAATGTGGTGCTTCTTTTATGAGCCCGAAAGACTTCCCCGATCTTACAATAAATGGTACTTGAATTGTCTTTGACCCTAACCCATGTCTGGAAGCACTCAAATATGCTTTTCAGGATCATGTCGTTGGCGAACATCGACCCTCGCATTTTGGGAGCTCTTCGAGCAATCCGATCTGGCGCATTCTCATACTCAAAGCTTATATCTAATCCCCCCCGATCTCGTCACATCTCTATCCGAACATCTGGGCTATCCTGCGTCGTGGGGTGACCCGACCCTCCTCCCCGCGGTTGGAGGCCCAACTGCGGATGCTGCTTGGAAAGTGTTAGGTGTGAATGGAAGGTCGGGAATTGGAGGTATTCCCTGCGAGCTTGTACATGGCGGTGTAACAGGCGGCAGCTGCACTGCGAATTCAGGTATCAGGGGCTTCCAAGCCTTCCTTGAAGCAGTTGCCATTTATCTTCCGGTATGTTGATTCCCTTTCCTTCTATAATTAATATCTCATCATGCCATGCTTCCAGGTCCATATTCTACCTACACTTGTGAGGAACCCACAAAAGCTCCTTTCAGTACCACATCTTGTGTCTACTGCACTCTCAATTACCCGAAGCGCTACCTTCCTCTCAACCTTTGTATCTTCAATATGGTTTGCAGTGTGCTTTACGCGTACGCTCGTCTTGGCTAGACTTTTCCCTTGGATACCACACGACTTCTGGGATGGGCCTTTTGGATGCACATTTGTTGGGAGTCTCGTATGTGGGAGTAGCATTTGGATAGAAGACGGAAGGCGGAGAGGCGAGATGGCGCTGTATGTCCTTCCGAGGGCGATTCGTGCGTGTTTACCGGAACAGTGGATCAGAAGTCGCCGTAAGACCGTGAAACTCGTCGAACGGTAAGTTCGATAACGTCTGCTGTCCTACGATGGGGCATGCTGCCGATCCTCTCATGCTGACTACCCGATTGGTTAGGTTGACTTTTGTGATATCGTTGGCGACATTGCTGACGGCCTTCACCCACCGAGGTGATTCATTGCGGGGCCTTTCTCGCTGGACATTGAAGTTCGTCATGAATGGGCCCAATCTCGCTAAATGGAGGAAAAAGAGCACAGGCAACACTACTTCTCCATTCGTTTTAGTATCGCCTCCACCAGAGAGTGAAACCCAGACCGTCAAGCAAGATGTAGAACCTATTGTATAGATCATATAATTTATCTCAACCCTTCCAAAGATGTAGTAGATGATCATAGAACGAACAACTCCCGATGATGGTCTCCTCGGTATCATTCCTTTGGAACGACCAGTCAACTCCGTACGCTAAAGACTTGTGCTCGTCGAATCGTTTCTTCACTTCCCAATTCTCGCTTAGCGTATCCCCGGATTCCGAGGGTGCAAATCGGACAACCTTGAATCCGTCATGCATGCAAGCGACGAGAAGGTCTCCTTTTCGGGTAGAAGACGGGTGCCATTTCACTCGCCAAGCTCCACCACCAACGTCTGCCTGAGTTATGGGCGTGAGGGGTTTTCGAGCGTCAAATAATCGGACTGTATTGTCATAGCTTTATCGGGTGAGATGAGATGAGATGGAATGTATGATTCGAATGTGGGTTAAGTTCCTACCTTCCTACAGCAATTACATGTTCGATGTGTGGGTTGCTTTGAATGGAAGTCACTCCTGCCTCGAAGCTAAAATCGAGCATTAGTCTGAATGAGAGGATTCAAGATAATGTGGCCATCACCGCTTATTGGTGAATACTGGGTTTTCGAATCCTTGACGAATATCCCAGCCCTTCATTTTCAAGTCATCACCACCTAATTCGGGTGGGTATTGAAACCGGAGACTTTATCGTAGATCATGCATACCGGAGTAGATAAGATTGGTATCCCAGTAATTCCAAGCTGCGACCCAGGGTTCGAAATCGTGAGCTGCCCACGTATCTGTGATAATCAGGCCAGATGACACGTCGGGTTTGAGGAGCGATAGATTTCCGTTTGACATGGAAACTACGAGGGAGCCGAGTTCCCTTCATAACATTGAATGAAGGCGACAGAATGCATATGGGCTGAGAAGGCTCACGTAGTAGGACTTATTCGATTGGACCAATCTAAGGACAGGCAGAGGACATGAGATGGTGCACAGGTTATCTTTTGAACCTGTGATAGTCGTTTCTTGAAATGGATCTAAGTGACCACTCGATGAATTTCAAAAAGACAGCGAACTTTGTTGAGATCCAGTTCGTGAAGCGTTATATGGCCCTCTGAATCCGCAATTCCTAAGACGGGTGGGGAAGATGATAATCTATGGCACCTATATACCGTCAGTAAGGATGTCCTATACATCTTCTCGGTCGTACCATTTCATGTCAGGCACTGCTGGGAGATCAATTTCTTGAATATTCGAACTAGTGTGTCGTTGTCAGCCACGACAATAGTGAAGCCGAGATTTCCTACAAAGCATGGCCATCGTCATGGACATCGAAGAGAATACATTGCCCTCGTCGTTTTTGTCCAAGAGGGGTTGGCTCATCGGATGGCTTCGAATCGGGACTTGATGATTTTTCGAAGTCATCTGAACTTTGATCTTCTAACTTGTATGTGCCACATACAAACAGAGTAGATGCTAGGAGGTGAGGACAAAACTCGAGCGAGTCGGCGGGTAGAATCGTATCAAATCTTGTCATTCCTCGATGTCGACGTCGTATTCTGAGTCGCGACTCGGAACTTGGAAGTCACCCAGATAGACAACCAACCAAGCGCTCGAGGATTGGCGGGTACCGGTCTATCTAATCATGACGCTTTCTCCAACATCGACTCGGATATCCAAGTGACGGATCTGGACATAGAAGCGTCAACACAGACCAATTCTATGTATTCTCTTTGGGCAGAATCCGAGGGAGAAGAGGCTCCGAACGCGTACGGTGGAGTTTCCGGATCCAACAAGCCATATCTCAATATCTGCGCACTCACTGGCAGGCTGATCTGATCATGAGCTGTGATTTGGGAGGCGATTTCTTTCAAGTTCGTTGGGCTGGTGCTACATGATGTAGGGACCCAGGTTCTTACAATAGATTTCAATCCTCTTGGACACATTATGCACTATCATCCACCAGTACCGCAGTTAGGAGGGGAGCCTGAGCGCGATCCCATCTCGATCATTTTCCGTATTCATCTCCCGGAGTGGCCGAGTAGTATCCGATGAGTGGTAGGTTTTGAGGATCAACCACGGTGAAAATTGGTGTTGGGGAAAGCGGGGGAAAGTGAGGGAATTTCAGCCGCCCATGAATACCAACATTTAGCTGGGAATGCCAAACTTTTTGGGATTTTCATGTTGGTAAAGTTGGGGATTTCTGACGGTTTTGTAAGGGAAACTTGGGGATTTATTGGTATTTCTAACAGTACAATGGATCCCCTATTTTCCCTACATTTCCCTACATTCTCGTCCTCTCGTCCCTCTTCCCATTCCCGCCCACTCCAATCCAACATCCCGATCGCGCCTGGCACCAAATCGGGATGTCCCGAGTCCACGCCCGCACAGCGAGGCAACGAGAATTAACTATCCTGTAGAGTAGAATGAGCAAAAAATGACATATAATTCAATGAAATAGGTACCGGCAGTATGAATGAATCGGTTACTCGGCATTTGCATCTAAAAACGAGGATATGAGAAAGCGGGCTCAATGGAAAGTGTGGAACATACCGCGCGGCGACGGAAACACAGAGTCACGCAATTAAGACCTGCGAAACTCGGATCAATGGCAGAACACTCGATAGAATGAATGAGAAACTTACAGGTGAATGAACGGACGTGCAGACCATGAAGAAATCGACGAGTTCGGACCCAATAATGGAACAGACAGAAACAACGGCCTACCTTCAACAAAGCAAGGTTTCGGCACTAGTTTTATCTGTGCCTCCGAATGAGGGGAGTATCAATAAGACAAAAAAAGATAAAAACGGGGTACGCACAGGATGATGACCCTCCCCTGCGTGTTTTCCTTATCGTTTCTCTTCTGTCCCCACCTTCTCCTTTCTCTCCTTCGCCTACTCAGCCGCCTTCACACTTTCGCCGAATTCAGTGAAGATCCAGAAAGTAGCAGGTAAATAGAAGACTCACGGATGCGTTCGAGATGACCGCAGGGGACCTATATCAAAGGATAGATGCGCATATATGAAGGTGAAATGGTGGATATGAGCGAATAGATAACCATAGCTTATGGTGTTCATGGTCTCTAGCAGATCTCCCTTTATCAAATAGGGAGACAATGAGATAAGATGGTGGTAGCGGAAAGGACAGGTTGGGGCAAGAACAGTCGGTATAAAGTAACTTGAAGGGGAATGACGTAATCAAGATGTTTCTTATGCATATGTCTTGTATGTACACGCACGCATGCTGTGAAAGCATGCAACACACAGTGTGCATTGGGAGAAGGTTTAACAGTGCGCGAATGTTCAGACCGACGCAAGTCCAACGTGCGTCGCACGAATGTCATGTCGAAGGTGCACGCGTTGCATGTGCGTGAGAAAGAATGAGAACCAAATGAGAACCCATGTTTCCCCAACTTTACCCACATCTGGGATTTTCGAAACAAGAATCCCTTACTTTCCCCCACTTTCCCTCATACCAATTTTCACCGTGCGATCAACGTTCCTCAATAGCTACACTAATGTCACCCACATCGCGTCCTTCGGATGGATGCCTCAGGGTTATGGTCCAGAATCGACTTCTGGGTTTCAGTGTTGCGTCCGAAGGAACTTGAAGCGCCATTTCTATCACGGTCATTTCGCCGTTCAGTTGTCTAGTATCAGCTTCGAGCCGGAATGATGGAAGAACTGTACAAGGTTGAGAACCAGCTTCTGGCTCCTCCTGCAAGCACATCAACCCGACGCTGAGCACGGGAGGGACGCAAATCGCAAGTAGATGCATATATTCTCTCCGCCATTGCATCGTTCGGCTGCAGTACGCAATTAATGCATTATGTATGGATTGTCAGATCGGCACTTCAATGTATCAACATTGGGAACTGGCAAATTGGGATATCAGGCGAAATTCGTAGATGAGCATCAACGGACCCCTCTTCCGTCAAGACCAAGCTTCAAGCTTCAGGTTCAATTGTTGTGAGGTGTTGCCACCGTCATCCAGATTGGGAGTGCGACAATATCCTCTACAGTGACCTGTGAATTTAGAAATGACAATGAGTCTCAGCGCACTGAGAATTAGAGGAATTTCAATCTGACCACCCAGTTTGGTAAGGCCTTGTGGGCCAGAATAGAATATATTTATGCTCTTCCATCACCAGTGTGCACATTATCTCGGCCTTCCGTGGGGTGCATCGATGCCTCTGTGTCGTCCAACTCGGTAGGAATCAAACTTAGAGATATTAGAGGCTGCATTTCTGCGGGTATCAGCAAGGCGAGGACAGAATGTAGATGGGTGTTCAGCTGGATGAGGGGTTCTGTGCTTCAGCTTCTCTTTGAGATACTTCAAAGCCTCCTCGCGTCGTTGAAGTTGCATGAGACAAGAGGCTGTTTGACTGAGGGCATCAACAAGCTTAGGTCGGAATGTATACGGATCCTCCTTTGCAAGGATACGTATGATCTCCACATTCTCTTCGCTATAATCCAATGCCTCCTCGCGTCGTTGAAGCTGCATGAGACGAGAGACGGTGTGACTGAGGGCAGAGACAAGCTTGGGTCGGAATGTTTTTGGAACCTCCTCTGCAAGGATGTGTAAGATCTCCACGTTCTCTTTGCTGAAATACAGGGCCTCCTCATATCTTCCAAGTATATTGAGGGCAGAGACTGTGTTACTGAGGGTATTAACAAGGAGAGAGTGGAACAAAATTCGGTCTTCCTTTGGGAGGACGCGTATCAGCTTCACGTTCTCTTTTTCATACACCAATGCCTCCCTGAGTCGTCCAAGCTTGACGAGATCGAGGATCGTAAAACTGAGGGCATCAGCAAGGATAGGTAGGAATGCATCCGACTCCTCCGCAAGGATGCGTGTGAGGTTCACATGCTTTATGTCATACTCCAACGCCTCCTCACGTCGCCGAAGTTGGCAGAGATCAGAGGCTGCGTTGTTGAGGGCATCAGAAAGGAGGGGTCGGTATATATCCGGGTCGTCCTTCGCGAGGATGAGTGTGAGCGTCACATTCTCGTTCTCGCACTCCAACGCCTCCTCGTATCGTCGAAGTTCCCGAAAATCGTGGGCTGCATTGCTGAGATCATCAACAAGGCGAGGTCGGAATACAACCGGGTCATCCTTCGCGAGGATACGAGTGAGCTCCACATTCTCTTTGTCATACTTCACTGCCTCCTCGTATCGTGAATAGCTCCGCAAATAGTGGGCCACATTGCTGGAGGGTGTCAGAAAGGCG
>JANAWD010000202.1:0-60848 GCA_027627245.1 Meripilus lineatus | reverse complement strand
GAATCCGTGGTGTTCCCTCAGCAATCGCGATGCTGAAGCAATCAAGTCAGTGGCGGGACAGGCTCCATTTGGCATGGGAACCAAGTCGGTCATTGACAAAACTGTCAGAGATACATGGGAGATTGACGCGAAATTGGTACGTACAGTATGTTGTCGCGCATGATGCTCTGTACCGAAGATTATGATGTCTGGATCAGGTCACCTTCGAGAATCCATGATGGCCCGATTTCATGCAGAACTCCGTGGAAAAGGCATGTAAGGTACTCGGAGTCAATTATGCTGCAAGTCAACCACGGTGGGAGCCCTACAAGCTCCTTCTGTATGAAACGGGATCACAGTGCGTGCAATATCCTGATCGATTGTATCGAGCTAATGAACAAGTTCACCAGCTTCCTTCCCCATGTCGAGTCAGTCAATCGCAATGCTTGGCATCTATGAAATCCGAGTCCTCACTGACAGATGAACAGCACTGAAAAGGTGGATGGCATGTTTGCGACTATCGTGGTGGTTCTGCCTTCACGATATACAGGCGGCGAAGCTTGTATCTCGCACAACGGTGTTGATACCACACATGATTGTAGCCAGACAAGTCTCAACACCACGACCGTTATGGCCTGGTATACAGATGTCATGCACGAGATCAAACCGATCACGAGTGGCTACCGACTGGCCATCTCGTTCAACTTGATCCATACGACCAACTCTCTTCGTCCCGCTCTTGGTATCAATGCCGCTTTTGTCAGAAAAGTCAAAGAGGTATTGCTCTCGTGGGTGGAAATGCAGGAAGGATCTGAGGTGCTGGAGAAGATTGTATTTCTTCTTGATCACCGTTATTCCAAGGCCAACTTACGGGGAAGTGCTCTGAAAGGATTGGATGACCTCAGGGTTTCTCTTGTCCAGCAAGTTTGCAACGAAGTTGGGTTTAGTCTTGGGTTGGCTACCGTTGTCTGTCGACTCGTAGGCTCTCCAGTCGGCGAAGGAGTATATCGAGGTCGTCATCGACGCGAGTTCCCTGACGGCAAACACGACAATGGCGACATTGATTTCGACTACATTGAAAAACGAATAATAGCCATAGAAGACTTCGTTGATCTCGACGGAAATGCCATATTGGACAGACTGCCTGTTGGGATAAAAACAGAACTGATCCCACTCAATCCGACGAAACGGCTTGAAAACGAAGACCCCGACGAACAGGAATATCAGGGCTACATGGGAAACGTAAGTCATTGAATGCTCGCATCCATTCTTACCCTTACAAACCATTCACGTCGGCTCACACTTCAAGTATCCCGGTACCCTCAGAAGATGTAGGTCCGCTATTCCGATAATCTGTCCCAGACTGACCAATCACTTCCGTCCCTCAGGGTATCGGCGTACGGCCCTTGTCATCTGGCCCGAGGAAAATAGTTACTACTTCGTTTATCAAGGAAAAGGGCTTTGCTACGCATGCCACACCCTGGATAAAGAGGACTCCCCAGATGCCGGCCTCGCCGAATGGATTCTTTCCCAAGCCGCAATATTGCCAACATCGTGCATCCCAGCTGTCTGTCGTGCCGCTATTCGATGGAATGACAAAGCCCTTTGGGGACGCGCAGTAAACACGCTTTTTTGGCACAAAGGACATCCTCTGCTCGATAACGAAGGGTTAGGTCAAGCATTTGATGCATTTGGATTTGAAGGAATAAACCAGTTGTACGTGATTTCAGCTTCACAAGTACTGTAACATCCTAAAGAAGCTGTACTCTAGTCTTAGTCATGTCTTGAAGGCATCACCCAGGAGTGAGGACAGTCTAGATTTGATTACTGGATTGGAGGCTCTCCTGAGACGCTATGACGATCCAGAGGCCATCTCTTCTTGGATCCGCAAACAACGAGATGACACCCGGCCGATGATTGTTGCCCCCGGTGACTCTCCGAACACGGCAGAAACCCAGACTCGTCCTGTTGAAGACCATTCAGAGAGAAAGCGCAAGGGATTGCATCACGACGGGGATTCGGCTGATGTCACCTAACCGTATACCTTGTAGTATACTTCATCGTACACTTCTAGTCCAATTTACAAGCCATATCAATGTTTTCGGTAAGGGTCCTGTACATCTGAATCTATGACGACGAGGTTTCGGCCCAGCTTTTGGGGCCATTAATGCGTTTTGAGGTGATACCGATGTTGATGATCCATGATGGGCGGCTGGTGCCATGGAACGGTATCCAGTCACAGTCGCGAAAGGTCACATCGTGACAACCACCCACAAGAGTGCTATCTTTTCGAGAGACCTTGCACAACACTCAGACACCACCTTGACGTTGACATATCAGATGGATGAAGAAGAGTCGTCAATCTCTCCCGAGGACATACGGGTACGCCTGCATCGAGGATTGACAAAAATGTAGTGATCATAACTCCTTCTAGTCCGGTCTCGAGGAGGCCCTTTCAACGAGACTCGATTTCATCGGTGCCTTCTCGTTCAGCAAAACATTCACAGACGCGCCAAATCCATCTTTAGATATCCAAGGCCTTGGAACCATTGGTGTTCCTCTCAGCAATCACGATGCTGAAGCAATCAAGTCAATGGCGGAACAAGCACCCTTTGGCATGGGAGCGAAGTCGGTCATTGACAAGACTGTCAGGGATACATGGGAGATTGACGCGAAATTGGTACGTATGTTGTCGCGCATGAAGCTCTGTACTGAAAATTATGGTTCCTGGATCAGATTACTTTCGGGAATCCACGGTGGACCGATTTCATGCAGAACTCCGTGAAACAGGCATGTAAGGTACTCGGAGTGAATTATGCTGCAAGTCAGCCACGGTGCGAGCCATACAAGCTTCTTTTATATGAAACAGGGTCCCAGTATGTGCCATATCCTGATCGTTTCAATTGTGCTAATGAAAGAGCGCACCAGCTTCCTCCCCCATGTCGAGTCAGTGATTTGCAATGCTTGGCATCTTTGAAATCCTCACCGATATGATTATAGCACTGAAAAGGTGGATGGCATGTTTGCGACTGTCGTGGTGGTTTTACCTTCACGATACACTGGCGGAACAGTTTGCGTCTCGCACAATGGTGTTGACATCACTTATGATTGTAGCCAGACAAGTCTCAACACCACGACCGTTATGGCCTGGTACACAGATGTCATGCACGAAATCAAGCCGATCACGAGTGGTTACCGACTCGCCATCTCGTTCAACTTGATCCATACCACCAACTTTCTTCGTCCTGCGCTCGCTACCAATGCCGCATTTATCGGAAAAGTCAAAGAGGTCTTGGACTCGTGGGTGGAAATGCAGGAAGAATCTGAGGTGCTGGAGAAGATTGTGTTTCTTCTTGATCACCGTTATTCCAAGGCCAACTTACGAGGAAGCGCCTTGAAAGGAATGGATGACCTCAGGGTTTCCCTCCTCCAGCAGGTTTGCAACGAGGTCGGGTTTAGTCTTGGGTTGGCTACCGTTGTTTGTCGACTCGTAGGCACGGCAACTGGCGACGGTGCATGGCGAGATAGTCGTCGACGCCATTACTCTCCCGACGAAGATGACAATGACGATATTGATTTCGAAGAAATTGACGAACGGGAAGTAACCATTGAAGACTTTGTTGATCTCGACGGAACTGCCATATTGGACAAACTGCCTGTTGACGAAGAAACTGAACTGATCCCACTCAATCCGGCAGAAGAAATCGAATACGAAGACCCCGACAAAGAGGAATACCAGGGCTACATGGGAAACGTAAGTCACTGAATGCTCGCATTCATTTTTGTCCTTACAATTAATGCGACGATCCGCATCTGCTCCCACTTCAAGTATCCTGGCACACTTGAAAGATGTAGGTCCACTACTCCAGTGTCTATCCCAGACTGACCAGTCACTCTTGTCCTCAGGGTATCGGCGTACAGCTCTTGTCATTTGGCCGGAGGGAAATAGTTACTACTTCGTTTATCGAGGACAGGGGCTCCGGTACGCATGCCATACCCTGGATAAAGAGGACACTCCAGATGTCGGCCTCGCCGATTGGATTCTTTCCCGAGCCGCAAAGTTGCCAACGCTGTGCGTCCCGGCCGTCTGTCGTGCTGCTATTCGATGGAATGATAATGCACTTTGGGGACGTGCAGTCAAGGCACTTTTCTGGTACGAAAGACGCCCTTTGCTCGATAACGAGGGGTTGGGTCAAGCGTTCGATGCATTTGGGTTCGAAGGAGTAAACCAATTGTACGTGATTTTAGCTTTACAAGTACTGAATAGACCTAAAGAAATTGTGATGTAGCCTTGACTATGCCTTGAAAGTGTCACCCCGTAGTAAAGATCGCCTGGATTTGATTACTCGACTGGAGGCTCTCCTGAAACGCTACGACGATGAAGAAAACATCTCTTCCTGGATTCAGAAACAACGAGATGGTGCACAGCCGAGGATTGTTGCTCCTGATAACTCTCCATACCACACGTCGCAGACTTATTCTGTGGAAGAACATTCGAAGAGAAAGCGCACATCAGCAAAACGTCCGCGCGCCTTTTTGACCGTGTCCGTATCTTTTGGGCCTTCGGGTGTCTATTTTCGCCTATTGGCGGCAATTCCTCCGGGGTCCCGGCCGAGTTCGTTTGGACGCTGCTGGCAGTGGCAGAAGTTGTTGAATGTCCGCAACACGGCCAAACACAACCTGAACGCAAACAGCGGGGGGCTCCTTCTCCCCTTTCCTTTGCCACTCTGACGAACCCTCATCGCCCCGTGCTCCAGGGCTTTGAGGGGAACTCGGAGGGCCTGCACGAAGCTTAACCCTCGTCGACTCATATCCCGGGTCTGTGAGGAGGGCGGAAGGCGGGCCATGGCCGTGTTGCTCTCGCTTTGTTCAGATCGTTCAACAACGCCTCTTGCCGACATTTGCCTACGTTCTATGGCCCGCGACCCAGCACCCACGCACACCAACCCATGCCCATACCTCTTCAATAATGCGGGCTGAACCTCACAACTCCGTCGCTTTCTCAGCCTCTTCAATGTTAGGACGCCTTCACCTCAGCAACCGATTGTCAGTATCAATTACCTGCCAACGCACCAAATCGGCAGTTTGTTGAGTAGGATGTTGTGACAGAGTTGCCAGCGGGAGATGGAGCAGGGCGAGTCATCTGGCGCAAGTGGGTTCTTTCCTTGTACCTATTTTACCTTTGTTGTTCTTCTATAGCCCAAGCCCGTTCTATGACTTTTGTATCCAGAATGAAATTGATTTATATTAGAGAACTTTACTTTCTACGATGTTGTCTACCTCTCCCGACTGCCCTACTTCATATCCGACAACAACAGCTGCTGGCAACGATGGCCTCGAAAATCAAAAAGCAACCTCATGAGCGTGGTGATCTGCATATTTGTTGACATAGAACGCTTTAAACGCATCAAGCGAGTCTGAAAATTGAAGGCCACGGGGAAGCAGCGTTGAGCCGTATACTCCAACAAGATGTGCACCGCGAACAACGGTATCAAGATGGATAAGTTCACGAGAGGGTGTGCCATCCGGCTCAAGATCAGGCTCCACCATCCAAAGGCCGGTCAGATCATCGGGTGTTTCGCCTATTGGTGTAAACCACTCGACGAGAGCACAGGGATAAACAGCCCCTCGGAAGTTAATTGAAAGAAAAAGCCGCACACGGGCAGCATGAAGTCCTCTGAAGCCTGGCAGCGTATGGTCCTTCTCTGCAAATACGCAATCATAGCGAGAAGGACCGGATCTCCAAGATGTTGCTGTTCGAATACGCTCTCGGTGCATGCCGCTGATGCCAGAGAAATCACTTGGGGCGTAGAACGTCGCAGTTGCAGACGGAAACACAGAGACTGGGCCGGTGAGGCTGATATTGGCAGGCGGGGGATCGTGAGCATCCAGTGTTGCATTGGGGTTGAGTTGGTTATGAATGAATATCGTTGCGAGAGCAGGGAGGTTAGGAATGTGAAGGTGCTCAGCAAGAGCATGGATAGAGCGAGGAAGTCTTGCGACTGCCAGTGACGAATGAAATCAGATTGCCTGAGATCATGGCTTTGAAGAATGACATAAAGATACGCGTACCTCGACGAGCAGCAAGTCTGACATACGCCTCAACAGGTGGGCCCTCAACAACGGTCCACAGGCCCTTTTGTTGCGATGAACCTCCCCCTCTCTCCTCCTCGTTGTCTTCTTCGTCACCGCTCTCATCAATGTCTAACTCCAAGTCCTCAGACTCAGGCTCGTTGTCATCGGAATCTTCATTATAATTGCTCTGTTCATCTGCCAGTGCCGCCCTTTCTGGAGAGTCTGGTATTGGATTCAAAGCCGCAAGCAACGATGCAACTGTCGAGGAAAATAAGCTCCCCTTGAGCATACCTCTTGCTTCAAAGTCGACTCGTGCTGCTGCTAGCTTGTCAAGTCGTTGATTGATGAGAAGCATCTGTCCAAGTGCTTCAAATCGGCTGGAACGACGATAAGGCTCCTTTATTGCCTTGATATGCTTTGACTCTGTTATCGAAGAGCATAGGCCGTTTGGTGCACCAAATTCCCGAATATGACGAGGGTAATGGACAAGTGAGTGTTGGCGAGGGGGATTGAAGTCTTGTCGTACTCCAGTTGTGCGAAAGATCTCGCGATACTGATGGAACAATGCTAGGGCGTCCTCAAGCTGTTTGATAGTATCATCGGTGAAGACAGACCGGCGAGCTAGATAGCAGAATTCTGTAAAAGCTGCCACTGCTCGGACCATATCATCGGGCACAAGGCCAACGATGGCAGGTATATAGACCTGATATNGTACTAAGCTAATAAGCAGGACGATTGTGTCTAGATCTACGAACCTTCATTAAACCCTTTGAATCGTCTCCCGTCCATTGCTTAAAGTTACGGCCATGGGGAAATCGCCGAAGGCCTGGAAAGGAAGGTGCAGCTGCAATGCTNTTTCATAGAATGAGTACGTGCTCTTGAGTGAGTAGTATAAGGCTCACCGTCTATCGATCTCATCCAGAATCTCTGCCGCCTTTGTTTCGCCATGTTCACGAGTCAGATATTCACCGATCCATGTTACAAGATGATCTTTAAAGGTGCCCTTGATTACTTGATGCAACAGGTCGCCGGACAAGAGTTCATGAATGTCGGCACGGGGGAAATCGTTGGTGAATGGCTAGATGATAACAGCATCGTAACACAAAAAGAGTAGATAAGNCTATAATTTGTGAGAGGGATTATTGTAGGATACGTACGATAATATCACTGACGATCCCCCAATCGTCCCATAGTGTTTTATAATCGAAATCTGACCCTATCAATGCCTCTGTGTATTCTCTGGACCGCCGACCTCCTTCCCTTCCCTTTGCGAAGTCCTCTTTAGGCTGCGGACAAAGCGGGCACCATCCTTGAACAACACATGCTGCGAGGATTTGCTCAGGATAGTCAGCAATGTAAGGCCCAATGCCATAGATGACGCGTCGAAAATGGCCATCAGGGCAACGAGTNACTTCTGGTATTGACATTGCAGCCTTGAGAGGTTGAAGAATGGCTGATAGACTTGCGTGAAATAGTTGTCGGCGGAATCGTCTGAACAGAGCAGATTTCATGTCCTTTCTATCGGCTTTGGTTCATATATATATTAGGTTAATGTAAAGAAGAGTATTAGGACGAGTCACCTTTGGGAATCGCTAGGAAGGCTACCAATTGGACTGCGTTCCTATGTGCACGTCGGACATTGTTGTACACCGGTCCAAGCGACATATATAATGGATAATACTCAGTATTTCCCGTCGCTACTGAGACTGTCGTTTTATCACTTCCAAGAATGATAGGGCAAAACATTGCGCCTTGGTTTCGAGAGTCTTGGGCGATAATATCCTATTAAAACAATATTTATAAAAGATCTTAACTNGTAGAACGTTGTTGTTGAATAAACTCACTGCTTGTCTCCATGCCCAATTCCCCGACATCAAATGAGAATATCTCCTCCGATTTAGAACATNGTACTCGCGGTATGGGGCCGTATGGAATTCATACTTGAAGTCTGGGTTATCGAGGCAGTTACGTGCCAAAGTGCGAATATCCCGGGTCCAAACTTCATACGTAGTTGTCATCCAGGAAGGCACATCTTCGTTAGGCACTGCTCCGGTATACTGAGCACTGAAACTACGCCAAGGAGCATCACCAAGAGGAATGGAATCGATAGTGTTATGAAGATCCGTATGGTTTGCGAATGGAGGAGGTTTTCCNTGTTCGTACCCGAAAGAGGCAAATGCGTCCATAAGGAAGTTAATGTCGGATTGTGGGAGCTGACTCTTTCGAAAGAGCCAGTCTGCCATCTCAAATTCAAGACGGCTTTGAAAAGGGGTCCAATCGATTGGGAGTTGAGATCCTCGAGAAGAGGGTGCTTCTCCGTTTGGAAGATTTTGACCATTGATATCGCAAGGGGTGCCTATAAAAGATCCAAGTTAGACACATAGATTAAATGACTTTATTTCACTTGTACCATTGATGATTGGATGCTTATCCGTATATAAGATGTTCTTCTGACTTGTTCTATCTTCCGTACCTCGGCTTGCCTGAGGGTTATCATCTAGAGTCTCCTCATGTAGAAAGGCTGCCTCTCCATCACTTAGGTCGTCTAAGGCATCACACAAATCCTCGAAGGCATTACTCCGGGAATCTGATTGTGGGCGAGGTGAAGGAGAACGTGGAGGCGAGGGTGGAGCNAGATGAAAGGTGTTACAATGCTTTGTGAGNCCAGAACGGTTGCGAAAAACTCGACCACAGCTGGAGACATGGCAAAGATATGCACCAGGTTGGTGTCTCAGACGTGGTTGAGGCATAGAGAACAGCACAAGAGTCAAAGAGAATAATGAATTGTGTGAGTCGTCAACAAGCAGCAATTGAACTGAGTATACAATTTCTTCTATTACCCTTTTCAGATCATTGACGTCCCTCATTTCGTTCGGCACAAAGACTGTATAGTTTCAAAAGCCACATAAACCAACTGAACTTATCCATTAGAATCAGATAAGAAAANAATACGAAAGTGTTGAATCAACGTACGATTGTCTGGTGGCAGATTTTTTCCTTTCGTCTTTTCAGACTCGTAAGGACACTGCTTGTATATCTCTCTTCATTATGGCCAAAAAAAGCCTATACTACACGCTCCAAAAAACTCCTCCCGTCCAGTGGTCAATCCCAATAAGCCTGCTACTCGTCGGTCATCTCAAGAAGTTGCTGCAGAACGTCGTCAACAACAAGAACAGATAGCTCTTGATTCTGCTCGCAAGGAGGCTCTTTTAAAAGAGCTTGCATCGATTGAGAAAAGGAACCGGGAACATGAGGATAGGGTTAATCAACCCTCTGCACCCCCAATGCATACGGTATGTCTGAGTCTAGACGTGATATTCAAGTTTCTATCTTATTGATTTTGCGAAGGCTACAATGGGAAAGAAAAAAAGCGAATCCTGGTAACCAGTCAGCTATATCTGAATATGTTCAAGAAGATAAGGCAAGTACCATATGCTCAANCTATACGTCATATATGGAACTCATCTTCTGGAGAATAACTTAGCTNCCAGCGGATGCTTCTTCAAAAAAACGTTCAGCCAAAGCAAACAAACCTCGTCGAGCAGATATTGAAGCAATAGTAGCGACAGATGAGAATCCATCCATTCCACAGCCAACGCAAGCAAAGCAGAAGGAAAGTGGTGATACGAAAAAACGCAAAGCGACAAAGATTACGTGAGTGATCAATCTGACTTTTCGGACTCTTTAATGACTTCATAATCTTTGTTGANGTCAGGGTGGGATCTGCAAAAAAGGCAAAACCTGCTAATCCTTCCGGTGTTCGGGTTGGTTGGGTGCCAGCATCAAATACGGCTATACCTCCGGCAATAACTTCGACTTCTACCGTATCTGACCCAAGTTCAACTCCTATCGCCNTCAACTATGGGGGTTATGTTGGCTCTGATGATGAAGATGATGCAGTCGGAGATGGAGGGGATTCACAGGCTCAGGTCGGTGAGGAGTCAGATGTAGAAATGAATGAAGGCCTCGGGCTTTCTCATAGCGTTGGACGGATTACTTCAGAGGTCTGTGTTTATATCTACTATTCTGTGATTACTTACACCTTATGACATGGTTCTAGGGAATCGTTGGAATTAAGATTGAGAAGACTGATGTTGACGTTCAAGCTGTGCGTTCCAACTCTGCTGTGAAGACCGAAAGCAGTCCAAGCCGAGCAAAGTATCGAATTGAAGATCTGCCTATTGATTCTAACCATCATAGCACTTGGACCGAAGGATTTCTTCCAGAGTTCCTTGATACGGTTGCTAACCTTCGTTCAGGTCCATGGGATCTCATGAATTGCGGAATACACTGGCCCACACACTTTGCNAATCTCTGGGTCAAGCATTTCCAAGCTGATTCTCGGAACTACCCTACTCCTTCCACCAACCCTGGCTCTGTTGTCTATTCTTTGGTACGGTTAATACGTTCAGTTCTCTCACTTAATTAACCATGAAAACTTTAANAGGCAATGCAAAAGCTGTATAATTGGCGACGCGGATATGCTCTTACCAGTCTCACTGCCGCTAAGGAGTATTACCAGTATAATGACATCGAGACCCAAGACGACAGAGCTCTTGCAGTAAAAGAGCTGATGGATAACGATTGTGCTTTTCTATGGGATAAGCTCATCGAAGACGATGAGGGGAACATCATTGTAAGTAAAATCAAGCCTGAGACCTCGATATCACTGTGGCTTACATTGATCATTGCCAAAGAAACGCAAGGGGATTTTTGGTAGCGTCTGGATCATGAAAGTTCTCGCGTACCATCTTGCTGCTGTTCGCAAAACATCCCTCTCCGACTTTCCTGAGCTCCCGGTTGGTGCATTAGCATTGACTGCTGTCAGCGTATGTATTCTTTTGATCCGATCTTGTCAATCATCTTACCCAGGCTATCTCTTCATACCAGCTTGAATACGCCTTTTCCCGGTGGGAAACTGGAGCGCTCATTCTTCCCGACCGCACTTGGACCAGGGAGGAGAAAGATGAAGTCGCCTTTTCGGCCGAGAACTACGAGGAAAAGACCAACGCATATCTCATCTCAATTCTCAAATTGTCACGTTCTCGTTGGGCGAAGATAATATATGGTGCCGAACGTCTTATGGGCAAGAGCAAAGCATGGCGCTCTGCACCAGTGGAAGGATCTTCGGAGGATAATGTTGCAGTCAATTTCCGTGCCAATCTGGTCAGTGGCTCTGACTCCGAGTGTGGTGAATAAGGTGCGCATTTCGTACTATGTTCCGACCTCACCGGGTTGATCCCCACTGCCAGTGCCAGCGTCATGATTATAATACTCCGATTGGAGTCTTCAACGTCTCAATTCTCGAGTGCTTGTCTTCAACAGACAGCTGTTTGGCTACATAAAATCGGTTCTCTCTCATTTATTCTCTATCCAGCTTCTCGGAAATCGTGCTAGTACATAGATTTGATGTCGTAGTATATCGTGTCAGCCATTTGCCCGCAAGCGTCCAATTGCCAACTATTCTGACCAAAATGAACCTTTCTGTGCGTGACACTATGGCGTGCTATTCAATCCAATGTAGAACTATTAGGACCTTCTGTCGTACTATTGAAAATCAGAACCTACAATCGCCTACTATCGAGAACAATCAAACTATCCCGGCCAATATGCTACTAAAGTGGGCGCTTATAGCATCAATAGGACGCCAAGTGCCTCGGGATGTTTTGCTGATGCAAGAGATTGCCTCACGAGGACGAGGGGGATATAATTGATCTCACTTAAACCATATACCTCAATTATTGTACAATACTAGCCCCACTGCAAGCCGTATACTATTATCTTCATTGTTCTCGGTCCTGTGCAAGGGATATCATGGTGATGAGGAACGCGCGTCTGTGGCATACACTTTCCAGCAAGTCACAGACACGAAGTGTCACAGAGTCGTCACGTTGTGAATGTTGGCATTGGTTCTCTTTCCCGTCGCAAGGCAGGTCGCAACTTGAACTTCCATGGAGGTTAACGACAAACAAAGAGGAGCACTTTCAGGAATCAGTTGGGTATAGTACACTCCTATCTCTGTTCGCCGTCCTCTTATTTGATTGGTCACAAGTTACAATCTGAGGTCCAGTAAATCATTACACCGTAACATCGTGACACGTCCCGTCGGATGTTTCAGCCCGAGCCACTCCTGAGGCCTGAGCCGCGATCCTAACTGTGACCCCGCCGCCCACCAATTCCTTGAAGTCGTAGATGGCTCATTGGCAACAAAGAACGTCTGCCTTTCTTCCCCCAGACATTCGGGTGAGAGATACTATAACTCATAGTTCGACTCTATTAATGTCGCTCTATCTAGCCCGAACTTGAAAGCGCCCTTTTCACAAACCTTGATTTTGTTGGCGCGTTCTCTTTCAGCCAGACTTATGAAGATGCACCAAATCCATCTCTGAGGATACAGGGGCTAGGTACAATTGGTGTCCCTCTTAGCACTCGAGATGCTGAGGCCATCAAGTCGAGGGCCGAGCAAACGTCATTTAGCCACGGTATGAGAGCAAATACAATCGACCAAAGTGCGAGAGATGCGTGGGGTATTGACGCGAAAATGGTGAGTCTATATACCAAATGACATCTTCCAAAAATAAATCAATGAAACAGGTCACTTTTGTCAATGCACGATGGAGAGCTTTTATGCAGACTGCAGTTGAGCAAGTATGTAAGGCACTCGGCGTGAATTACATCGCTAGTCACCTACGCTGTGAACCCTGTAAGCTTCTTCTCTATGAAACAGGATCGCGGTGAGCCTCATATTTTACTTGACATACAACTACGGTGGACTTATGTGCACATCCTCCAGTCTCCTCCCCTGTGTTAAGTGAGCCAAAGTTCTTACATCCATGAAGCCCCTGTTGAGCTATATCTCAGCACCGAAAAGGCCGATGGTACATTCGCGACCATCACTGTGGTTTTACCTTCAGAGCATACCGGTGGTGAAGCTCATCTTTCGCATAATGGCGTCAGCGTCAACTATGACTCCAGCCAGGCGAGTCTCGAAGCAACGACCGTAATGGGCTGGTATAACAATGTTGTACACGAGATTAAACCCATCAAAAGTGGCTACCAACTCGCGATCTCATTCAATTTGATTCATACCGCCAACTCTCTTCCCCCTGCAATCTCTTCAAATTCTTTGTTCACTGGAGAAGTCAAGCGGGTCCTCCTTTCCTGGAAGGCAATGAGTGGGACTTTCGTGCCCAAGAAGATTGTATATCTTCTGAACCGTCGACCTTCAAGGACCAATATACGAGGGGGTGCTCTCAAAGGGACAGACGATTTGAAAGTATCCCTCCTTCATCAGGTTTGCAAAGAAGTCGGCTTCAGACTTGGGACGGCGACCATCCTCTGCCACCTTTCCGGCTCCGTAATCGATAATAGAGAAGATTATTACGAGGAACATATTTGGGGATACTCTGCTTATGACGATGACGAGGAAGACTTGGGAAGTCTCGAATTCTTGAACATTGAGGAGAGAGATGTGACCATGGAAGCCTTGGTCGACATGGATGGAACTGCTATATCAACTACCTTGGTGATCGATGAGCCTACTGAGGCCATCCCAGCTGACTTGTCAGATGGTGTCGAATATGAAGATCACGATGAGCAAGAATTTTATGGCGATATGGAAGACGTAAGTCTTCGAGCCTCTTCAAATCAATGCTTAACGTGACGCCTATATTTATTCTTTGAAACCTGAAGGCTTCCGGTACCCTCGAGAGATGTGGGCCCTCCAACTCTATAGGCATCGTTGTTGTACTGACTATCCCAAGGGTATCGTAGGACGGCTCTTGTGATATGGCCGGAGAAGAACGACTACGATGTTGTATATTCCAATAACGGTGTCGAATACGCATGTGGAAAGCTTCAAGAATCTTCAGAACCTTCCGAAAGCTCGACACAGCTAGCGAAGTATGTGCTTTCTCGCCTTGCGGAGTCCCCTCATAAAGCTATCAAATCGGTCTGCGATGCTGCGCTTCGCTGGAAGGACTATCTCCTTTGGTATCGTGCAGTAGAAACGCACGTCTGGCACAAACATGTTTCTTTGCTCGACTTCCGCGACCTAGAAAACGCGATTGGGACATTTGGCTTCCGGCGAATAGGCAAATGGTATGAGTATTCCTCCGTGTTCTGATGTACGATCCTAAATATCGTCGCCACAGTCTTGAGCAGACATTCATTGTTGCTCCCAGCAATAAGGGTCCTCTGAAGCAGATCGCCACCTTGGAGACTATAATGCAAGACAATCCTGAACTGGAAGAAGTCTGCGGCAAAGAAACCTTTACCTCATGGATCTACAATCAACGAGATACTGCACTCCGGAATCTCAAGACGCTTCATGATGACGATGTCAAGGACGTCATTCGGTACTCGATTACTCATGGTGGTGCTGCGTTCTTGAAAGAGTGGTCTGTAGATATCCTCATTCTTGATCCAGAAAGTCGCGTGACATCTCGAATAGTGTGGTTCCTCAACTCGTGGCACAACAAGACTCGATGACTTTGGTTAAGCTGGCCCTCGAAATCCACAAATCCACAATCGAAGATGTTTCGACCAAAACGGAAGTGGTGTCCCAGTTGGTTATGACTGCGGTCGCGGGGTTCAACTTTTTCCCAGCTCCAAGGCCAACCGAGGTGTCTCCTGGAAGTCTCCCAAACACTACCAGAGCCGCAGACATCGGTTTGGAGAACTTCAAGAGGTTTACTTATCTATGCTGTAGATTAGGATGCACCGACGCTATTGTCATTGTCCTAGAGAAAGCGATGCTGACCACTACGTTGTCGCCCGAGGATGCTTCAACTCGAGCAAGGAGTGTGATGCTCCCTTTGCTTGACTACATTGTGGTTCAGACTCGTGCGTTTCCGGGTACGTTTCCCCAATCATCAGTCAAAGCATTGGCCGAGGCGACAATACCATTGATCCTGTCCCAACCCAATGAGATGGATGGCGCCCTGACGCGGTCCTTGGTGAATGCTGTGAAGATGACTGGTGGCGGACTCGATCTGATTCAGACTACGTGAGTTCAATGACTTTCGACTCGGAACTTCGATCCTCGTCTCATACAACCGCTCCTTGCAGCGTAGTTCCCCAAGTCCTTCTATCAACTGCATCCCCGGAGCCCCAGCTTGTTCTCGCAGAGGAGATCATGAACCTGGGTGCATCGCTCCCTGGAGGTACTAAACACGAGGACTTCAACGCCAAGGTCCAACCTATGATCACATCCCTTATTTCCAATATTGCACGGCTCCAACATCTCACGGCCTCGATCCTTCCCGATGTTCTCCACCGAATCAGTAAGCTTGGGAATGGAAGAGGGTGTGCGATGATTATACAGCGAATTATCAACACTGCGCATAAAGCAAATTCTACCCAAGTACAACAGGCTTTCATTCCCATGATATCTCCCCTCCGAGAGCTCGCTCTCTCTCATTCGGCACTCGAGCCGGGTGTCAATATCTTCCTGCGCTTGATCGTCAAACGTTGGGTAGAAACCACCCTTAGCCAACGACCTTCCCTGAATCGCTCGGCGCCCATCTTGCTCTCCCGATGGCCTTGCACTTGTACGCCCTGTCAGAAGATAAAGACCTTCTTGCAAGACGCCGCTTCCGCCAATAACCCGACCCTTCAGCTGGATTGTATTGGTGCCCAAGTGAGAAGACACATTGAAGGTTTCTTGAATACGTGTGCCTCGAGGGCTATACATTTCGCGACAAGCACAGGCCGATCTCCCAGTATGTTTGTAAGTAGTCTTAAGTCCCGAAAATCCGTGCCACAAATGTGTTCTGACTGGATATGTGATGCATATCTTTTGCCATCTGTTCACCTCTTCAGATCTATCTCACTTATGAGATGATACATTTCCTGCAATTGGAGAAGGACCGAGTCGCCGGGGTCAAGCTATTGCAGGACATTGCGACGGACGAGGGCCAATTACAGACCATCCTCGGCGATTACTACGATGTCGTTTTACGTGCTTTGGGGGTGCGGAGAATAACCCCAGGCGAAGTCCCACCTTCAGAACGAAATCAAGGATCCATTGCTTCAAACTCCTCTCGTGATATATTGCTTAACTCGACGGCACAAGTTCAGACCAACGAAACGGGAGAACCGCCTGCAAAAAAGCGCAAAATCAATTCCTAACCCTACCCATCTAGTATCATCAATTTGGCATTAATCTGCGTCATGGGATAAAACTGTCTGTATATCTAGTGGTATAACCTAATGCTTCATGTTTTGGATAAATGCGACGGCATACGAAGTTCCTTGCCAGCGATTAATGCCTCCATTGAACCCTAGATGTTAACCAATCACGTTGAGATCTTGAGGTCCAAATATTCCACAGCCATCTCCTATTTTGCCGACGAAGTCATGCCGTGATGCGCTGCGTACCTCCTCGCGACTGGACTGCAATACAGAGATCTCAACACGAGTGAACACTGAGTAAACTCCCCGATGTCCCTCGAACCGCATTTGCCTGAAAGAGTCACAGTCGCGAATTGTCACAATGTAAATACGCGTCAATTTGTGACCTCGACTCGGCGAAGTCACACCAAGGATGACGCCGTGTTGTTTCCCTCCGTGGCCCGTGGGCATATGAAGGCTTCACAGTGGGTCGAACGTCTGAACTTCCCAATGTATCCACATCTGATGCCCTGTCGCTCTTGCTCTCGTGCTCATCGACATCCTTGGTGCGGGGTCGAACGTCCTTGGAAACCCCAGTCTGGGCACTTCTTGAAAGAATGGTTTAGCCTGCTTGGTTCCGCGAGATAGCCTCACGACACGTACGACCGTAGCACCGTGACATAGCAAAACTCTCTACACCAACGTTAAAGCCCAAAGACTTGCAGATGGCTCAACTGGAGACTCAATGGCCGGTGTTCCCTGGTCCTCAGGACATACACGTAAGTGGCTCGTCATCGGATATCTTTTCTGACTCTGATCAGTCATGTGAACAATCCTAGTCGATACTCGAAAATGCTCTTTCGACAAAGCTTGACTTTCAGGGCGCGTACACTTTCAAAAAGGCCTACGCAGACGCGCCAAATCCGTGTTTGAAGATTGACGGACTGGGAACGATTGGTATCCCTCTTAGTACTCGTGATGCCGAAGCAATCAAGTCGAAGGCCGAGCAAGCTCCATTGGGTATGAATGCGAACCTTCAAGCAGTCGTAGTCGGGGGCACCTGGGAGATCGATGCAAAAGCCGTAAGTGTAAATTCACGAATGACCTATGCCCGCAGTTGTCGTTCAAAAATGTCCTGAGACAGGTCACATTCACGAATCCGAAGTGGGAGACCTTTATGCAGGATTTTGTTGAACAAGCATGCGAGGAGCTTGGAGTTGATTATGCTACGAGTCAGCCACGGTGCGAACCATATAGGCTCCTTCTCGACGGAACAGGGTGCCAGTATGTCTCCTGTTGACAAAAATCTAATCAGACTTACGGACTAGGTTCACAGGTCCTTTCCTCACGCGTCGTGAGTGGAATTTAGTTGTAGAGAAGATAAAGCCTTACTCATTCAAGTTGTTCGCGTGGCAGCGTTGAGAAGGCGCATAATGTGTTCGCGACCATTGTCGTGGTTCTGCCCTCCGAGTATGCTGGTGGCGAAGTCCATTTTTCACATCATAATGTGAATGTCACCTATGACTGTAGCAGGGAAAGCCGCGAGACCACCTTCGTAGGCTGGTATCAAGAGTTGATACCCGAAGTCAGGCCGATAACAGATGGTTACCGACTTGCAGTCTCTTTCGAGTTGATTCATACCACGAACTCCGTTTGTCCTGTCATTTCTACCAATTCTGCGTTCATTGAAAATGTAACGCAAGCCCTACTTGCTTGGAAGGGAGCGAATGGACCTTTGGTTCAGGAGAAGATCGTGTATCTCTTAGAAAATATCTATCCTGCCAAGAAGTTGCGACGAACCATTCTCGAGGGAGTTGATGCTGTTATAGTATCTCTTCTTGATCGACTCGGTCATGAAATCGGCTTTACGCTTGGTCTAGCCACTGCAGTCTGTCATCTGTCAGGGCCTGCGGACGATGATAGGCGCAGATGGTGTATTGATTATCAAGGCGCTGACGTTGACTTTATGGAGATCGAGAGCAGGAGAACGACAATCGAAGGTTTCGTAGACCTCGACGGAAACATGATATCGGACACCCTTTCAATTGACGAAGACCGAGACGATCCTGAGACTATTCCAGTTGATCTATCCCAAGATGTTGAAGAAGAAGAACACGACGAAGAAGAATATGATGTCATGAAGAGTAAGGTATGCCACCCGAGTCACATTCTTGTGTACTGTTGGATGTATAATGAACTTGTTTCTCCAAAGCCGAATCGTATCAATCCCCTTCAAAGATGTAGGCGCCTCTATTGTGCAGGTTGTCCAGACATGCTGACCTCGGAGCAAGGGTACAACCGTACAGTTCTTGTAATCTGGCCAAACGAGAAGACTTACAAGGTCGCATATGCGGGTCAAGGTCTCAACTACGCATGCGCTAATCTGGACAATGCAGATAAGCCGTCTGAATCCTTGACACATCTCGCAGACTTTGTGCTCTCTCGAGCCGCAGAATCATCAAGTCGTGTTGTTACTTCGGTGTGTCAGGCCGCACTTCGTTGGAATGACTTTGCCCTTTGGAGGAGAGCAGTAGGATTATGTTTCTGGGACAACGGAGTCGCTTTTCTTAAATCATATGACCTACTCAAAGCTCTGGATATTTTTGGGTCCCGAAGAGTACGCGAAGTGTATGTAGCTCTTGCCTTATTATCTATGATCGCTGATAAATTGTTCCAGGATCGAACAGGAACTTCTGTCTTCCCCTACCAATAAGGGGGTATTGCAACTACTCACTGGGCTGGACGAAATCATGGAAAAAATCCAGGAAGTCGACGGAAGCGATGACGAAGAATCCACCGATTTGTGGCTCCGTAGACAACGGGAAACCGCGCTCAGAAACCTGAGAACGCTCGATAATGGCGAAGTTGAACTTGTTGTTAAATCTGCGATACTCCATGGTGGCTTCGTATTCATCGATGAATGGTCTGTAGCCAAGCCTTATTTTTGCTCACACTGACATCCAAATCCTCAACAGTGTCATACCTCAACTTCTGGAACGCTCATCCTCAGACCTATTGATTCGGGTCGCTGTTGAAATTCGCAAACACTCTCCCGACAGCTCCTCAACGCAGACGGAATTGGTTTCGAAGTTGGCCACTACTGCTATTACAAAATTCGATTTCTTCCGGTATGTACCTCATGCGTGCCAGCGTTTCGGGACTCTAATAAACGCCAGCGATGTATATGGAATCCCCGATATCGAGAGCTTCAAAAAGTTCCTTGATATGTGCCGTGACTTGGAATGCACCGATGCCCTCAATCTCATCCTTGAGAAAGCAGGGCTGACGACAGGATTATCGCCTAGGGCCGCTTACAGGCGGGCACGTAGTGTGATGTTTCCGTTGCTCGACCATATCATTCACGGAGGCCTGCACTCATTCCCTCAGAAATCCGTCGAGGGGTTGGCCGAAACGGCGGTGGCATTGACCCTTTCGCAAGTTCCCAATGATAGGATGAGTACCGATCTTCTGAAATCTATTGTGGACACTCACAAGGCGGTGGGTGGTGGGATTGGGTCCATAAGGAGGAGGTAAGGATAATAGCACCTTTCCATCTGCAAGGTGAACCTCACAATTCCTGTTGATAGTATCCTGCCTAGGGCTCTTTCCCGTGGTGTTTCCTCAGAATATCAGTTAACTCTCGCCGAAGAAATCTTTGGGATAGATGGGACAGATTCTGAAGGAAGAGACATGATTGACTCCCTCGCTTTACGTGTTGCAGAGGGGGAACTCAGTGCTGCGAACATCATGGATGTGCTTTATCGATGCGGCCGATGTGGGGCGTCTGAAGCGTGTTCGTTGGTGATTCAGCGCAGTATTGATCACACATCTCGGACCGATGCCACACAGCTTCAGGGAGAATTCATTCCATTGCTTTCTCCCATCCGAAACTTCTCCCTCTCATATCCCCATCTCGGAAATACTGGTGTCAACGCCCTACTGCAATCCATCATCAAGCGTTGGATAGAAATGGTCCTGGGTCAAAGGCCAACTCAGGATCCGTCGGCTTCTATCTCGTTTACGTGGTGGACGTGCAATTGTGACCCCTGCCAGTCAACAAAGAGTCTCTTGACAAATCCTTCGATTGATAGGACGAGTCTCGTTCTGGATCCTCTTCATGCGTCATCGGGGAGACACCTCGAAGAATTCCTAAAGTTGTGCGCACCAGGAACCGCCACAGTGACCGTGAACAATGCACGCACTCCAAGTCTCGTTGTACGTGGTTTCCCTACAATCCTTATATCAGATACCATGCGATTTCTAAACAAATTCACATTTTGCTACCTCCTGTCCATTATCCATAGATAAGTCTAAGTAAACAAATGAAACAATCGCTCAGGTGGGAGCACAAGCGACTCATCGGTATCAAGATGTTGCGAAGTATCGCGGCTGATGAAAATGAACTGAAGGCCATCCTCGGTGACTATTACCCCGTAGTCTTACAAAGTCTCCAGGTACAGAGGATTACAGAGAACGCAATCATGCCTGCGTCTCTGTCCGGACACGATCAAATCACTGTCACCTCTGGATCGGTCTTGCGAGTCTCCGTCGATGACGATCGCGAGCCACCCCCAAAGAAGCGCAAGACAATGCTTACCTGATCTGGTTTGCCCCACCTATTTGACCTAAATAATATCATGAATATATCTATAATCACCCGTTCATTCGTTTTGCCCTGACGGTACAAGTTGGAGTTCACATTGAGCTTGCCTTTCTTATTTCGCTTTCGTCACGACTTGGATTCAGTACCAGAAATCGGGGTAGGTATCAGATCTTCGGCCCTCTGTCTAAATCTTCCGCCTTTAAATCTGGTGCCAGAGTGTCCCCCTTGGAAAATGTTTTCTGCGAAGATAACATTTCATCTAGAGTTTCTCCAGGGTGGCCCAGTGGTGTGTCGGGAAAAAGTTGAGCGCCTTATAATGTGAGAGTCTTGAAGCTTGAGGCCTCAAGACTCTCACATTATAAGGCGCTCAACTTTTTTCCGACATGGCTCGGCCGCTGGGAGCCTCTGGGCGGGTCACGGGCGCGAAGAGTCACTGTCACGGTACCCGTCAGTGTCACTGTAACATCGCGTCGATTCCGAATCAACTTACCCCTCCTTCATGCATGCAGATGGCTCAACAACAGGTAGCCTCTCATCCTGAAGACATTCGAGTGAGCCTTAATGGCTCTCATATTTTGAACGACCACTCACAATCCCAACCAGCCAAAGCTTGAGACTGCCCTTTCAAATGAACTTGACTTTGTTGGGGCCTTCGCTTTCAGCGAGACTCTCGTAAACGCGCCGAACCCATCTCTGAAGATCCATGAGCTGGGAACAGTTGGGATTCCCTTGAGCAGTCGTGATGTTGAGGCCATCAAATGGAAGGCCAGGCGAGCGCCGTTTGACCTGGGAGAGAAGACGGCCATTGACGAGGTTGTGAAACTTACATGGGATATTGATGCGAGAATGGTGCGTCTGCATACACGCATGTCTGTTTTCAGCATTGTGACGGCTGTACCCTGCAAACCAGGTCGCATTTACCAATCCGCAATGGTGGGATTTTCTCTACACTTCGATCGAACGGGCGTGCATGGTACTTGGTGTCAACTATCCAGCGAGTCGGCCACGATGTGAACCCTACAAGCTCCTTTTAAATGAGGCAGGATCATTGTAAGTCCCATAACGTGTACACACTGCCGCGTTGAACTGATTGATACGTCCCCAAGTTCTCTCCCTTGCGTCAAGTGAGTCGGTTCTTGCGTTCGTGTGACCCTCATTGAGCTGTATTTCAGCACCAGAAAGGCAGATGGCATGTTCGCGACCGTCCTTGTGATTCTGCCTTCAGAGTATACCGGCGGTGAAGCTCACCTTTCGTATAATGGCATCGGCGTCACTTATGACTGTAGCCATGCCAGTTTCCATACCACAACCATTATGGCCTGGTATACGGATGTCATGTACGAGGTCAAACCCATCAAGAGTGGCTGCCAATTTGCACTCTCAATCAATCTGATTCATACCACGCCCTCTCTTCTCCCCGCAATCTCCACAAATTCTGCGTTCATTGATGGAATCAAGAAGATACTCCTTTCCTGGAAGGAAATGAGTGGAATTTCCGTGCCGAGGAAGATTGTGTATCTCCTTGACCAGCCACCTTCCATCCCCAATCTACGGGGACGCTCTATCAAAAACCTGTACGATCCCAAAGTGTTCTTCCTTCAGCAAGCCTGCAAAGAGGTCGAATTTAGCCTGGGGACGGCTACAGTTGCCTGCCGGCTTTCCGGCACCGTGGAGGATGATAGAGATAGTGAAAGTGAAAGTGATGATGACGATGACGAATATGGTTGGGGTGTTTGCAGGCATACCAACAAGAGCGAGAGCGACAAGGAAGACTCAGACCTTGAGTTCTCGTACATCGAGGAGAGAGAAGTGACTGTTCAAGATATTTCCACCCTGGATGGAACGACGATATCTACCGTTATGGGGATCAACGAAGATATCGAAACAATCCCACTTGACCTGTCCGATGGTGTCGAAGATGAGGACCATGATGACGAAAATTTTGATGGCTACATGGGAAGCGTAAGTGTTGGAGTTCTTTCGTTTCCATACCTTGGGTCACAAATATGCTACTCTTTCAACGCTGAAGGGTTCCGGTCGCCTCGAGAGATGTAGGTTTTCCGTACCTTTTGTTATCTTTTAGTACTGACTACCGCCAGGGTACAGTCGGTCGGCCCTCGTGATATGGCCGGACAAGAACATCCACGATGTCCTATATTCTGGTTATCCAGTTGAAAATGTTTTCGGGAAGCTTCAGGAAGTTTCGGGACCTTCCAAATCCTCAACACAGCTAGCAGAATACGTTCTTTCCCGGCTCAAGGAGTCACCCTCTCAAGCCTTCAAAGCAGTCTGCAATGTTGCACTCCGTTGGAAGGATTATTCCCTTTGGTATTGTGTAGTAGGAACGCACATGTGGCGCAATCATGTTTCTTTGCTTGATTGTTGCGACCTGAAAGGCTCGATCGAGACGTTTGGGTTCCAAGAAGTATGCAAAAGGTATGGGAACCTTTTGGCGTTGTGATGCACGATCCTGAACCTGGTCACCGCAGTCTTGAGCAGGCGTTTCTCGTTTCTCCCACCAACAGGGGGCTTCTGGAGCAGATCACCCAAATTATGAAAATGTTTCAAGACAACCCTAACTTGGAAGAAACCTGCGGCAAAGAGACCGTTTCCTCGTGGGTCTTTGGACGGCGGGATACTGCACTCCGGAATCTCAAGAAGTTTCACAAAGATGACGTCGAGGGCGTCGTTCAATCCTCAATTTCCCATGGTGGCCCCATGTTCCTGAAAGAGTGGTGTGTCAACGTTCTGATTCGCTTTCCCAAATGCTGTGTGACACTTTGAACAGTATGGTACCACAACTGGTAGCGCAGGTAGACCCGAAGACTTTGGTCAAGCTGGCATCCGAAATCAACAAGTCGGCAATCGAAGATGCTTCGACCAAAATGGAGCTGATTTCCAAGTTGGTCACCACTGCCGTCACGAAGTTCGACTTTTTCCCAGATACCCCGCCACCAAAGCCCAAGCAGATGCCTTCTGGGAGTGCACCAAGAAGTACCGAGACCACAGACCCAGTTATGAAACCCTTCAAAGAGTTTATTTTGTCATGTTGTTCATTGAGATGTGTCGACGCCCTTGTCATTATATTGGAGAAAGCCATGCCACCAACGACGTTGTCGCCCGAGGATGCTGCCAAGCGAGCGAGGACTGTGATGTCACCTTTGCTTGACTATATCAGGGTCAAATCTTGTGCGCTTCCTGGTATGTTCCCTGAACGATCAGTAAAAGCACTGGCCGAGGCGGCGATACCGTTGATCCTGTCCCAACCCGATGAGATAAATGGGGCTCTGACAAGGTCCATGGTAAACGCTGTGAAGATGACTGGAGGTGGACTCGATATGATTCAGACTAGGTACTCCAATAACTTCGAACGTGCCCCTTGTCTCATGCAATCTCTCCTGACAGCATCGTTCCGAACATTCTTGCCCTCAAGGCGTCCCCGGATTCACAGTTTGTTCTCGCCGAAGAGATCATGAAGCTGCGTCCCTCGCTCTCTGAAGGGACTGAAATTGAAGACTTCGACTCCAAGGTCCGGCCTATAATTACATCCCTCACTTCCAAGGTTGCGCATGATGTGCGCCTCAGTTCCTCGAGGGTTATCAATGTTCTCGGTCGGTTTGGTAAGCTCCGGGCTCGAGAAGGATGCACAATGATCACGAAACGGATTGTCAATTCTATACTCAAAGCGAATGCAACCCAATTTCAACAGATATTCATCCCCTTGTTGACACCTTTCCGAAAACTCGCCCTCTCGAATCCCGATCTCGAGCCGGATACCAACACCTTACTCCGAACGATCGTCCAACGTTGGGTGGAAACCATTCTAGGTCAAAAACCTCCCCAGGACCGCTCCACGCTCCTTTCTCTCTCCCGGTGGCATTGTCCTTGTACGCCCTGTAAAAGAGCAAAGGCCTTCTTGCGAGATGCTTCCATTGATAAACCGAGCCTTCGGTTGGATTGTATTGGTGCACAGGCGAGAAAACACCTCGAGAGCTTTTTGACTTCATACGCTCTGAGGGCCGTTACTTTCACAACGACCACAGGTCGATCGCAAGGCATCCATGTACGTGCCTTGCAACTCTGCACACTCCATCCCACGCCAACTGACTCTACGATGTAAATCTTATTTTCCTGTTTCAATACCTGCAGATCTACCTGAATGAGGATTTGAAGCAGTTCCTCCGATGGGAGAAGATCCAAGTTGTTGGGATTAAGATGTTGCGAGACATTGCGACAGATGAAGAACAATTGCAGTGCATCCTTGGCGATTACTACAATGCGGTATTACAGGCTTTGGGGATGCGGAGGATTATCGTTGTCGCACCTTCAGGACCAGATCAACCCGCTGTTGCTTCTACCTCCACTCGCGCCATTCCATCTGCTACGATGGTACAGACTCATCGAACGGGAGAGCCCCCAACCAAAAAGCGCAAAGTGATTCCCAACCCAGCCGATATAATCGATTTGACTTGATAACTTCACCTACATTTCTTGCTTCATGAAACATATGAGTATAACGTCACATGTATAATTCTTATTCTTGACACTGGAAGGAAATATCAAACATCTATGACGGCGAGATACGTATGAGCGGTCTGCAGTGGGGAGGATTACTGCAGCCTGCGTCCATGTTATGATTGTTGTGATTGATTTGATGTATCCTATACTCAGGCTTGGGAATTCCCCGATGGATGATTACACTACATGATCATTAACGATTCTGAATAACATCGAAATAGATGCAGAGACTCGGTCACGGTGGACTCGTTCCCAGTCGACTTACAAGCCCGATCGCGACCTCCACGGATTGTTTGGTAGTGTTGATGGAAGTTGTGAGCTTGCGATGACAGAACCAAGCCGAGCGCTGTACATGTCAGGAACCGTCTGGGTACGAGCCTAGAGACACTGATAGAAAGAGTTAACGGAATTGTGAATTCCGTCGGCCATTCGGTTGCCTTCGGCAGAATCCGCGAACTGCGAAAGTTTGATGAGCGTCTGATTTCCTTTTTTGTTTGTCTTCTTTAGCATCATCATTTGGTATACTCCCACGATTCAAATTGTCATAGGTACGGCCCCGCCTTTACGATCAAAGCTCTTCTCACCTCAACACAAAAAAAAACTGCCCATGCAAGGACTCATAGTCCCCCACTCATCGCGGGAGTTCCAGTGCTCCTGCCGATGGATACTCCACATCCCAGCAGATAATCCTACACTCGTATCAGCGATGCTATTGCCATCTGGCTCTAGGAAGCTTCTGGTACCCTTGCATTTTGGAGGCACCAGAGGTCAACACGTCTTGGCTCAAGTGTAAACTGTTCGAATGGGTATATTTACTCTTTCAATTCAACCAGAACATACGCACGGACCATTGATTTTTATCCTGGCCATTTAGAGGGCAATTATTGCTACAAGCCCATACGGGAAGACCCTTAAGTTATTTTGAATCAACATGTGTTGTTGATATGGTGGCTGTATCGATATCGCTTGGTCATTAGAGAAGTATCGAGACCGCAGTACTACGGAGAACCAGAAGATAGATCCTGTTGTTCATATTATCCCCGATCCTCAAGAAATTAGTCAAAAATGAGTATGTCTTTCCACCCTACTTCTGATAACATGGGAACAAAATACACGATGGTTTCTGGAATACTTGCAGACGATAGAGAACCCGTATGATGCGTGGATCGTTTCGTCACCCGTGACTGCTGTGGACTGCGGATTCAGTCTTTTGCGATCCCGAGAAAAGTCTGTCATCAGCGATTTCGTACAACAACATGTCATTGGAGATAAGGTTAGCTTTTTGTCCCAGTCTTACTTGTTTGGATAGTTGGCTTGACTCCCTCCGCTGCCACGGACTCCAGACCAGCCTGCACGGGTTTCTAGTGATGCGGTAGTGAGTATCGACTGCCAGCGGGACCTTCCAACCGCAGTACTCTGCTACTATATATACGACTGATCCCCAGGTTTTGTTTTGTTTCAACCTCGCTCTCAACAAATCACACACTCACAATCGCACAGGTCTACAACCTCCACTCTCTTTTCGTTTTCTGATGGTTTCGGATGACAAGATGAATCAAGCCGAGAACGCACCCCTACTTGGAGCTGAGCTCGAAGACGAACAACCATTCAAGATACATCCACAGCAGCACTATGAGCAGGTCTCACCAACGGAAAGGCAAGCACAATATACCTTCCTAAGGAGAGTGGTATATGGTACATTCCCATTTTCATTAATCCGGGACTATGGGTATTGATTGATTCTGGTAGGGGTTTTCCTTTTTCTGAACGTGACACAGTTGGTGTTCTTTGGGATTACCGTCCTCCCAAAAGGCTACATGTTTGTCCGTGAGGACCGAGCCCAAGAAAATCTATAAAGGACATATTGATGACAATTATCTGACAGAATACACAAGCCCTCCATGCCTCGTCATCGCTGCAATCAGTTATATCTGGATCTCGGTTCTGTGAGCTCTCTTCACTGGCAATGGTGCTCACATACCTGAGCGACTAATCATCTTCATCTAGACTTGCATATCATGACCGTCCAAACACTCCAATTTGGTTATGCAAAGCAAGGACTCATTTTGTATCCTTCAAGCTTCTCGCTCTTATGTGGACCGGTGAGTACACAGATGCCATTCTCAGTTCACTCAAAAGACTAATCTCGTGTCGTCTGGCGGGCTATAGCACCAGCAATTGTATCGTCGATCTCTGCCGGTGTCGAATGTCATTCTTCGTATATCGCCTGGTGCACTTACACCTCAATAGAGAGCACCTTGTCCTGGATTCTGATAGCGCTATGTAAGTCGCTCTGAGGGCCATTGTAACGAAAACCACTTATGGTGCAAACGAATTCGTCTCAACAGCGATCTATATGGCAGTTATCATCCCTAGAAAAGCCCGGAAATATGGGACGGGGTTCGATGGAAACATCGCCGACGAAGCGTATATTCGGCTCCCGACAGACGACGAAGCCGTTGAGGTGCCCCAAATCCGGGGTATGAACAGCCTTCCAATCCTCACGAAATAGGTGAATCGGAATCCTTATATTACCGCGCACGCTGGACGTGTCCTTTCCGCGTCTGAATCGATGTACCTTTGAAGTTGGCTACTTTGCTTACTATACGTCTTGACCTGAAGACTCGCATGATTGATGATGACTGATAGCGATGAAAGATAGACAACAGGGGTAGTCGTGAGGACTGAGAATCGCGGATGCGACGAAAAGGGGCCTTGGTCGACTGTTGAACTCGGTGAGCCGATGAGCAACCGGGCCAGGCTATTACCAAATCGACACGACGGTATACATGCGCTGCCAGCGTAGTGTCTCATTTCCATTGACATCAAGTTCAAACCTTATTCTTGAGACCTTGTAATGGACAAACGCGGAGAATCACACAGAACGTAGGATTCGAAGGTAGTTATATGAGGGAGGGGCAAGCGGGTAACCCTACATGAGCGGTAAACTAGCACGCATTGTACCACTCCAAAGTCTTGAAACCGCTACAGGTCAAAGGGGTACCCATCCCGCCACAGGTGAATAATCCCAAACGAAGTAGTCCGAGGGAAAGACTGACGAGGAGTGATATCAGATAGTCCAGTTCCCTCCCCGCTTAATTGTACACCGTCGTCATAGATGCCACCTGAACTAAAACTTATCCCGCTACAGGTAGGTGATGTTCAAGAAGCGGGCGGAAAAGGGGGCAGATATTGCGTACACCGCGTAGAGTCTGTTGAAGTCTAGCGATATGCGTCACGAAACTTGGACGATACACAAACGAGATCCTTGATATTTGTGGTACAACCAACAACCCATTGTCCATCCCGCCACAGGTGAGCAATGTCGGAAGGTTGTGTGACCAAGTAAGATTGCGCGATGAAGGCGGCACGCGCAAGTCCAAGAATGGGCCACGTGCGATGGGTACGACCTGATTTGCCTGGATATAAAGACGGGCGGGGATGCTGCCGATGCTGGATCAGAGTTCCTGACTGTGGGAAGGGGAAGGGACACGGTTATCAGCCACCGTATAGGGGTGGAGACACCTATTATATCAACAGGACGTTGAGGTGGAGGACCAGTGGGAAGGGCAGAGGGCAGATACAGCTAGATTTTGCAAGGGCTTGAGCCTCATTAGACGAGAGGGAAGGGAATGGAGGTGGCTGAATTTGACGGTTGGGTGAGGTTCCAGATCCAGATCCCCAACGAGGTGACAAGAAGAGCCAGAAAGACCGCGGGGTCCAAGGAACACTCTCCTCCAGTTCGTGATGACCTGAGAACGAAGACTGCCTCCTTAGAGATACTCTTGGATGACAATGGAGATGGGAAGAAACCCGACGAGATGCCAATCCCCAAGTTGCACGGGTCGGTTGTACAACGCGAAGATTATGGTGGTCCGATACGAGGGACATCGGCTGAAAAGAGCCAGAGACGAGACAAACTGGCCGAAGAAAGCGTTGAGTGAATTGATAGGGCTCAATCTTCCATAGAGAGTTCGCAAGGATCGCGAGTAGAGAAGTTGCAGCCCGAATAAGAAGTTCTTCCGCTCGGGAAAGCTGTGAAGATCTCAGAACGTTCCTTCAGCAACGCCCCAAACTCTTTGCATCACCGCGGCTCAGTCCCAGGGTGGCCTCGGACCGAGGGGGATATTACACGAATACACGAATAGGCCTTTACAGATTCTGGAGGATCCAACTTGCACGGACGCATTGGACATCTATGACGGCAAGTGTGCATGGGGGAGCGTGTCGATAATGAGAGGACTCAAAGCGGTACGGAAGCAAGAAGCAGGCTCGAGACACTTTGAAGGAACCCAGAGGCTGACTTCGGCAACTGTTCGGCAACTATGCTCCTGACCAATCAGATTGTTCAACTCGGCACATCGGTTTGAATGCTGGCCATACGAGCACCAGAGTCGACGGAACTTTCTGAGTCGTTAGTCCTCTATTTCTATCGATATGAACCGTTCTATGTCCTTCTCAAGTCATATTTATATTCTATGATAGTATCACAGAAGTAATGCTAAGCCTTGATCCAACATACAAACGAGAATAAAACAAAAACATACCAACCCTCACTCGCCTACTTCCGGTCCTTGACCGCCAGGAACAACAGACCCCTTCTCGCCATTACGACCTCGGCCTCTAATTCTCTGGCATCCGCTGAAGTCCACGTCGGCATCTGCTGACCCTCCGTTGTACCCACCCTCATAGCTGTCTCGAATGCATTCTTCCTCGCGTTAAGTTCAGCCATTCGGAGAGGATTGGAATGTCCTGAAAAAAGAACGATGGCAGTTCGTCGAGGGAGAGATTCGAAGAGTGTCTTGAGTTGAGTGTTGAGAGTCGTCAGAGTGGAAGTAAGGTCTAGTGGTGGAGGTGGTGATACGTTTGCCTTTGTCGGTGAAGCTTCTGGTGGAGAATCCGATGGTTTTGGCGTAATCCCTGGTGAGAATTTAGATGGAATTCCCTCAGTGCATTTGGGAATAAACCACGTACATCCAAGCGCATCAGCCAAGGCAGTAAACCTCCCGAAGGCGAAGGAATGTGTCGGAATGACATCGAGGAGTCCGTTCAGGACGTCTTCGTCTGTTTTACACGCTATGGCTGTTGTCGCTTTCGCTCCGTGCCACCCTGAAGGGTTACCCCGATCCACTACCGCAGATCGAATAGTACCGTTCTTCGCCCTCGCCATTCTCTCGAAGATCGATTCTTGGTCCGTCTTGAACTCTCCAAAGCCAGCACCTATGGAGTATTGTGACATCAAACGTATAAATCAGATGAACGTGACCCCAATTACTTACCGTTCTCTACTTTCTTTTTCAGCAGATCAATGCACGCTCTCGCATCCTCCTCGGGATTGTGGCCTCCCTCGCCTCGATTCTGGATCTCCCTCCCACACCATTTCTTCGTCAGCCAGGCTAAGCCGGGCTTCATTGGTTTTCCTCTAGGATGATGATAAATCAGGGCGGTATCAATACAAATTGGATGACATATTTTGAGAGCATTCAAGTCGGATTCAAGAGAATGGCCGAGAAGTACGGGGGTGGGTTTCGCAGAGAGAAGAGTGAGGATATGTGACTGGACTTGCGAGAAGGTCGTCGTGGCTGTCGCAAGGGATTCTGGTGTGATCCCTGACCAACTGGCGAGAGGATACTCGTGAGATGGACGTCTTGACACCACCACAATGACTCACCGTGTGAGATAGTCTGTGATTGGAGACTCTGGTTTCACAAGTTGGTCGTACACGGTGATTCCGGAGGCGTAATCAATTATACACACTCTGGCGAGGACCTTGCCTTCTTCGGTTTCACACTGCACAAAGAGAAGGTTGGACTACGAAGGTTCAGGGTTTGAGGAACCTTACCATTTCACAATCAATTGCCAACACTCGCGATTTCGCAGATGGTGGCTCATCGCTATCGGGGGCTTTGGGTGTTTCAACCCAGCCGGGAGGTTTCTCGAAGACGTCAGCCAGATAGGAAGGGATGGGGTAATTGTTCTCGATCATATCTTCTAGTGAGAGCACGTAGCGCGACGGGCTCTTCTCCTGAGTACGTTCTACTGCTCAGAAACGATGAGTTTGATTCGAGACAAAATAAAGCCGTACCGGGCTTACATGTAATTCTCTCTTGCATGCGTCGTTTTTTGATGTCGCCTGAAACCGGGACCTGGAAAAAAGTGCCCAGAACAGAATGCATTCGGGTTTGTTCGCCAGGAGCACGAGTAGGACATGTATGACTGAATGTGGAAGCGATTGTCGATACACCCTGGGACATTGAAGTGATTGGTGAAGGAATTTCTATTGGTACATTGGGATTGGAAGTGGCGGATGTAGGGAGAGATGGGATGGATAATAGGTCTGTTGTCAAACCCGGGATTAGGATTGCTACCACCTTGTTGATTGATTGAGGGTTCTGTTGCAGGGTGGTGAGGGCCTGGTGGATGTGAAAGATATCGATTGACCTCACCTTGACGCGGACCCAGCTCGGCGGAGGAGCATCCGCGACAATGTGCAGCACGAGATCCCGGACGTCCTACTGTTGATGAATAGCGAGAAACCAAGAAGAATGCCAAGTGCTTACATCAATACCTACTGCTTCCCTTCTGCGTACTATTTCAGACTTGGAATACAGAAACTCTGGAGGATTTGCCTGGTGAGAAGCTAAAGGTAGGTCCGAAGGATAATGGCGGACGACACTCACGTTCTGCCGCTGCTCCATCTTTTTCTGCTTTTTGGATGCCTTTCTCTCGACTTTTGTCCAACCTTCTGTATCCTCGGATTTCTGAAAGGCGTGAGACGTGCCTTTTTTGTGAGACGGAGGGGCTATCCGACGAGTTGGATACTCGTTTTCATTTTTGTAAGATGGTGTTTGGGGGGTTTGATATATGCGCCTTGCTCAGTGCTGAGTGCAGAACTCAGTAGTAGTGGCTCAGTGCAGAATCCACTGCAGATCGCGGCAGGGATCGCCGTGACTGCGAAACCAAGCACCGTCACGATGCCGTCACGGACTCGTGCACTGTCACAGTACTGTCACACCCCTTTGTATGACATTCTCCGGGTCGACGCAAACGACGACGACGACGAGATGGACCGTTGATCTCATCCTACGAAGCGTTCCAAAGTGGTGAAAAGTGGCGACATCGATGGCTCGTATTCGGCCAGNCTCATTCNANNCNNANNNCNACNTTCNTNNNNTTGACGGACGAGCCCACTGCCACAACTTTCGAGGATCTCCTGCATCCCCTCGAACACTGATCGTCGTTCTTTCAGCTTCGGCATCGCTGGAAATCGTTAGGAAGATCAAGAGGCAGTACAACCTAGAACCCTCGTTTAATTCTTTGGCTGGCGGTATGCATCATCGCAAGCACCTCAACGACAGTGCCGTATTTTTCGATCTCAAAGATACGTCTTCATTTCTTCCCGAGTTCCCATACTTTGATGGATTCGTTTCCCGCTGCATGCTCTCTCTTTATTCGTTCAGCTTCTATTCGACACCATCTTGAACGCAATCACAGCTCAGTGCCAGAATTTGGGATGGCCCTGAGATGATGTTGGCTCTCTGTCTCGATCTGCCACCTTGACCTCTTGTGTCCAGAAGGCCTCATTGTAATCTTCTATGAAATGAATATAAATAATGTTTCGTCGAGACTTCCTGCGTGGTGTCCGTAGCTGCGTTCGATCCTTCACTGACACAGTATCATCGGGCTACGGAGGCACTCGCCGGGATAAGTCACAGTCGCGAAATGTCACATCGTCTCGTCGATTTTGTGTGGACTGATTCGACTCCTCCTCCTGCACGGTTCTTGCAAAAAGCAGATGGCTCAACAACAAAAGGCGGCTCCCCTTCCCGAAGACATTCGAGTGAGCTCATACACTCTCGTATCTTGTTCGGTACCGATCATTCACGATTTCATTAGACAAAGCTTCAAAATGCCCTTGATTCAAAACTTGATTTTGTCGGGGGCTTCTCTTTCAGCAAGGCTCATACAAACGCGCCGAATCCGTCTCTGAGGATCCAGGGGCTAGGAGCAGTTGGGGTCCCTCTGAGCAGCCGGGATGCTGAGGCCATTAAAGGGAAGGCCGGGCAAGCGCCATCGAGCCTGGGAGCAAAGAGGACCATAGACGGGTGTGTGAAATCTACATGGGTCATGAATGCAAAACTGGTGTGTCCGCATACACGAACGTCGATTCTCAGCATTGTGATGGCTGCCCCCCACAAAACAGGTTACGTTTGCCAATCCGGAATGGGGGACTTTCATGCAGACTGCGGCCGAACAGGCGTGCAAGGCACTTGGTGTGAAGTATACCTCAAGTCGGCCGCGATGTGAACCCTACGAGCTTCTTCTGAATGAAACAGGATCGCAGTAAGTCTCATAATATAGACATCGTGTTGCATTGAAGTGATTGATATCTCCTTCAGATTCCTCCCTCGCGTCAAGTGAGTCAAGCCTCTTGCGTTCGCGAGACCCTCATTGACCTTTATCTTAGCACCAGCAAGGCAGATGGCGTCTTCGCAACTGTCCTTGTTATTTTGCCCTCAGAGTATACTGGCGGTGAAACTCATCTTTCGCATAATGGCGTCCGCGTCACCTACGACCCTAGCCATGCCAGTTTCAACACCACAACCGTTATGGCCTGGTATACGGGTGTCATGCGCGAGGTCAAACCCATCAAGAGTGGCTGCCAATTCGCGATCTCATTCAATCTCATCCATACCGCCACATCTCCTCCCCCTACGATCCCCATGGATTCGTCGTTCATCGTTAAAGTCAGGCAGGTCCTCCTTTCCTGGAAGGGAATGAGTGGGGCTTCCGTGCCAAAGAAGATCGTGTATCTTCTCGGCTACATGTCATCCAAAGCCTTTCTATCTGAATACCCTATTCTAACAAAGAATGATCCCAAAGTATCTCTCCTTCAGCAAGTCTGCAAAGAGCTCGAATTTAGTCTTGGGACGGCTACCGTTGTCTGTAGCCTTTCTGGCACAGTAATCGATGATAGAGGAAGCGATGACGATGAATACTGTTGTGGCTACCCGCCGTATACCGAAGCGAGAAGCAACAACCACCTTGTGTTCTCAAACATCGAGGAGAGAGAAGCGACTGTTGAAGATCTTGTCACCTTGGATGGAACAAAGTTATCAGCCAGGCTGGAAATCGATGCAGCAACTGAAACCATTCCAGCCGACCTGTCAAAAGATGTCGAACATGAGGATCATGACGACCAAGATTGGGGTGGCTACGGGATAAGCGTAGGTCTTCGAGTCCTTCCATTTCTACGCATTATGTGACGAATATCCCTCCCCTTCCCAACCTGAAGGGCGCCGGTTGCCTCGAGAGATGTAAGCTCTCTATACCTAATGTTATATTTGTTGTACTGACTACCATAAGGGTACATTCGGTCGGCTCTCGTGATATGGCCGAACAAGAACAACGACGAGGTTCTATCTTCCAGCGACGACGCCGATGACGTTTTGGGGTAGATTCAGGGGGCTTCAGGACCTTCCCGATATGATCCACTCGGCTGAATAACATCGCCTGTATGTATACCTTGCTCCATGTACCGAATGGGTCCGTAGCGTTGCGAACGACATACTCCTTTCAAGACCACCCCGATATCCCGCGCTCACCGGCCTGAAGGTTTGACGTGTACGAAAATCAACATGTTGGGAGCCGAATATACCTCACCATCTTACAGTCAGATCGCATTACAGGAACTAATGTAACGCGTACGAGCAGAGGCCTGATCGTGACTTGCTCGTATCAGTGGGTGGGTCTCTAGATTTGTGAGGTAGCCTTGTCTTAGGGTCACGGTGGAGATCTGATCCGAGTTGATCACCCTCTCGACGATTGTTTGGTCGTCGCGGTAAGTGTTTGCCCCCCGGCTCACAAACACGAAACGTCACACTATAGCATTCACTTACGAGATTCTCCTTTATATACTGCACAAACATCTGGAGGTCGTCGACCTGAAGTTTTGACGTGTACGACAATTATGGTGTTGGAGTTGAACATATGGTGTGGAGTAGTAGTCTCTGTGAGACTGCATCGTCTCACAGTGGGGAGCTGTCCGAATGAGAATGCCGAAATGATGAACGCTCAGAACAGTCGGGGAACACCATAGAAAAAGATTGCACACCGCACGATTGTCATTTGGGATCCTGCTCCTCTCCTAATTCCCTCCTTGTCGAGACATGAAAGGGAAGGGATGTGGTTCCAACTGCTGATTTCAAGTTCGGCAGCGACGGGAGAGGCCAAGTGACAGATGGGTGACAGACACGAAACGTCACACTGTGACACATCGCGTCACTGAAATAAAATACCCTCAGGCTCACGCTCCTCCTCGACGCGTCAAGTCTGTCTCCAGTTATACCGTGTGTAGCACAGATGGCTCAGCAAAAACCAGTGTCCCCTCTCAACGACATACGCGTATGTTTATCTCTGGTTTTAATTACTCTTCCTTCTGGGATTAATAATTATTTGCAGCCAACGCTTGAACGAGCCCTCGCGACGCGGCTTGATTTCGTGGGAGCGTACTCTTTCAGCAAGACCTACACCGACACACCAAACCCCTCGTTGAAGATTGATGGACTAGGAACAGTTGGTGTCCCTCTCAGCACTCGCGATGCAAAAGCAATTAAGTCAAAGGCCAAGCTACCTGCGTCGGGTAAGGGAGCAAAGGCGGACAAGAGCGTGCGAAGTACTTGGGAACTTGATGCAAAATTAGTGAGTACTTTCCACGGATCGTATTATATACATTTCTGACATTCCGCTGGGAATAGGTCGAGTTTCCAAATCCAGAGTGGGCGAATTTCATGCAAAAGAGGGTGGAAGACGCGTGCCGAGAGCTTGGGGTGAAGTATTCTGCAAGTTCACCTCGCTGTGAGCCTCACAAACTTATTCTCTCCGAACCGGGTGCTCCGTACGTATCGTCGTCTCACATGCAGCGCGTGCCGCGCTAATAAACGCGTCTTCTAGTTTCATCCCCCACCTCGAGTGAGTCGAGGTTCTTGCATCTTCGAGATCAACCCCAATTGACGTGTTTATCAGCGACGAAGATGAGGATGGAGTTTTTGCCGCCATCATGGTGGTTTTGCCTTCAGAATACACCAGCGGAGAGTCTCACCTCTCGTATGGCGGTGTTGACGTCACGTACGACTGTAGCCAAACCAGTCTCAACACGACCGTTATCGCTTGGTATACGGACGCCGAGCACGAGGTCAACCCGATCGAGAGCGGTTACCGACTTGCCCTCTCGTTCAAACTCATCCATAACACCAACTCTCCTCCCCCTGCCCTTTCTGCTAATTCCGATTTTGTCGAGAAAGTGAAAGAAGCCTTACTTTCTTGGAAGGAAATGAGTGGACCCCAAGTGCCGAAGAAGATGCTATACCTTCTTGGTCAGCAAATCGAGTATGACGATGATTCGGATGAAGACGAGGACGAGAAGCCAAGTCAACCCAAGAAACCTGATGCCAAAGTCTCCCTGATTCGCCAAATTGGTGAAGAGATCGGGTTCAGTCTTGGTACGGCTACCGTGGTTTGTTGCCTCTCGGGCTTTTCGGCCAATCATGGGAGGAACTACTATGGAGGAGGAAGAAACCGATGGGCACAACATATGAACTTCATGAATGGCTACAATGATGATGATGTCGGCTTTGGGGAGATCGAGGAGAGAGAAATGAAAATCCAAGGCTTCGTCGATCTCAATGGGAAGACTATATCAAAAAGCCTAGAGGTTGACGAAGACATCGAACTCATTCCCAAGAATCTTCCCCGAATAGTCGAATCTGGATATCATACCAAACAAGAATCTGTGAGTTTCCAATATGCTGGCGGTTCCTTGCAGTTGGATTGACGTGTACCTTGTCGAAATCTGAAGCATAGTGGTTTTCTGAAGAGATGTGAGTTCAATGTGCCACATACCGGCATCTTCATTCTACTCACATCAACCCCAGGGTATCGTCGTACGGTTCTTGTGATCTGGCCAAACAAGAATACCTACGATGTGGTGTATACAGGCGAAGGTCTCAAAATCGCTCGTGACACGCTTGACAAGGCAGTCGAAAGCTCTACCGAGCTAGCAAAATATGTGCTCTCGCGAGTTGCTGAGTCCCCAGAGACGATACTCCCTTCTTTTTGTCGCGCCGCACTTCGTTGGAACGATTGCGCCCTATGGAGTAGTGGAGTCGGAACACATTTCTGGCATAACAACTCCCCTCTGCTCAGTAACGATGACATAGAAGGAGCGATCAAGGTATTCGGGTTCCAGGGAGTAGGCAAAGGGTGCGTACCTATCTCATAGCTACTTGCGTGAACATAAAACGAGTCTTCTCAGTCTTGAACCGTCTCTGGCGGCTTCCCCGACCAACAAGGGAAGTCTGGAGCTGATTGGTAGGCTTGAGGAAATGATGAACACGAACCCCGGACTCGATGAAGACTGTAATACGGAGACTGTCGTCTCGTGGGCACGCCAACAAAGGGAAAGCGTCCTCGGGGACCTCAAGAAGCTCACCGATGACGACGTCGAAATCGTCATTCAAACCTCAATCTCTCATGATGGCGGCAAATTCTTGAGAACATGGTCTGTGGATTCGAATCTTATTCTGAAAAGGTGCCTGATCTCTTGAACAGTGTGATGCCCCAACTCCTGAAACAGGCAGAACCGGATGTTTTGGTCAAATTGGCCTCCGAAATCCGCAAATCCGTTATCAAGCCAGCTAAAGTGAAGACGGAATTGGTATCCAAGCTGGTCATCGCGGCCATCACGGCGTCCAACTTCTTCCAGCCTATTCCACCTCCTCAGCCGACATACTATTGGACTCATCGGGCCAACGACTCAGAACAGAAAGACCCCAACTTAGAGAGCTTTCAGAAGTTCGTCCAGACATGCCGTAGCTTGGAATGCACCAACGCCCTTGCCCTTGTCCTTGAAAAAGCCAAGTCGACAACAGGAATGGAGCCTACGGATGCTTTCAAGCGAGCCAAGAATGTAATGCTTCCTTTGCTTGATTATGTTCGTGAAGGTCCTGGTACTTTCCCGAAGAAACCCGTCAAGGAATTGGTCGAAGTTGCACTACCATTGGCCTTGTCTCAACCGAAGGAGATGGACGCCCCTACTGTGCGTTCTATGGTCAATGCTCTTGGGATGACGGGTGGTGGCATTGATTCTGTTCAGAAAAGGTGAGTGCAACGGCTTGAATGGAGTGCTGTTGTGTTCAAGTTTGTCGCCTCATATGACTCCACCTCATAGTATCCTTCCCAAAGTTCTTTCCTCGGATGTACCCCCAGATCCTCAGCTTGCTCTTGCCGAAGAAATCGTGAAATTGGATATCGCGTCACGCGAGGGGACAGAAAAGGAGGGTCTCGAGGGCATCAGCGCCGGGCTCCGCTCTACGATCGCCTCCCTTGCTTCCAACTTTACAAAGACCGTGAAGCTTGCTACCACTGCGAATATCACAAGTGCATTCGAAAGATGTGGAAAAGTTGGGGTGACCGAAGCATGTTCTGCGATCGTTCAACGGGTCCTCAGTTCCACAGCTCAGGCCAACGACGCCCAGCTCCAAGCCAACCTCATCCCTTTGCTATCCCCCCTTTATACGATTTCCCAGTCGAACGCACATCTAGGAAACGTCGGCGTCGACAATTTACTGAAGAGCATAATCCAGCGCTGGGTAGAAATTACCCTTGGCCAAAAGCCTACCTATACCGCATCATCGCTCGTTTCACTCACTCGGTGGACTTGCACGTGTGCGGAATGTCAAAAGGTCAAGGTGTTCTTGGCGAAACCCTCCCTCGCCTCACCTAGCCTGTCTTTGCGGGCCATCGGTGCGCCCGCGAGGAGACATGTCGAGGGTAATCTAATCTCGAGCCATGAAGCCGTCAAGACTACCCAAGATTATGGCCGACCTCAGGGACTGACTGTACGTGAATCCCTGAGAATGGACCTTGACGTCCCACTGATTGGATCTATCTTGTATCTTGACCCATTCGTAGATCGATCTCAGCGACAAGATGAAAACACCTCTCCGATGGGAGAAGAACAGAACCGCAGGAATCGCTATGTTGACAGGGATTTCGACGAACGAACAGGACCTGTATAACATCCTCGGTGAATACTACGCGACCGTCTTGAAGGCCCTGGACGTACCAAGAGTCAACAAGAATGCAGTCGCATCTACTCCCCAACCAGGGAAACCCCAGCCCGCGGTTGGCTCTACTCCGGTTTCCGCCCGTGCTTCTGGTTCACAACCAATGCATGCCAAACCTCAACCCACCGAAGAACGCCCTGCAAAGAAGCGCAAAGTCGCTCCCAATGAGGCCGATGTAATTGATCTGACTTGATTTATCCCATAATCTAATCCCGCCAGTGTATAATTGCGATCTTATTGTATCTGTTCATCTTGGTACTAATTCTCTGTACGTCGTAGATGGCATCCGGTTGTCTCGTTGACTGACTCATGCGCTCCTACCAAAATGAGTTTTCCGGACAATGTTCCATGTCGACGTCGATGTCGCGTGCTTCCCTCTCTTGACTTTGCTTTCACTCAAATCGCCTAAAATCCCAATTGAAATTCTCCTGTCAAGAGGCGCGTCATTTGCTTCCGCTACGAGATTATTAGCGTCCCAAGACCTGTTCCTTTTTGTTGTTATCCTGTGTTTACTAGTACTTCCTGACTGTGACTACAGAACCAGAGCTATGTCAGTAGAGTCGTGTCCTGAGTATCGCGATTCGCACCACAGGATCGTTGGAGTCGTTCTCTGTATATATACCGCCTGCTGTTCATCCGAGTACGGTGATGTCGTAACGGGACAGGCCTAGATGTGGCTAGACTTGCGACCAAGGATTCAACGAGACGAGGTTTCGATCACAGAAGAAGGGAGAGCCCGACCTCAATACCTTAACTTGTATTCGCGGAGGATGTGCCTCCAATCTGGGTCTGCCTTCCCATTGTCACGGTCGCGAGATGTCACACCAAATGGTGTCTGTGACATCTCGTGTCCATGCCAAGCAAGTCGGTGACGTGACAACTGTTTGACAGCACGACAACAACCTGGGTCCTGAAAGCAGATGGTTCAACAAAAAAAGCCCCTTTCTAAAGACATTCGGGTGAGCCGCATACACACTCATATCTATTTACACTATTGTGATGATCTCATTCAGCCGGAGTTTGAGAAAGCCCTCTCAACAAAACTTGATTTTCCTGGCGCATTCTCTTTCAACAAGATTCATCTAGACGCGCCAAATCCATCTCTGAAGATCCAGGGACTAGGAACAATTGGAATTCCTTTAAGCACTCATGATGCCGAGGCCATCAAGTCGAAGGCTCAGCAAGCTCCGTTTGGCATGGGAGAAAAGACGGTCATTGACACGAATGTGAGGGATACGTGGGAGATTGATGCGAACGTAGTAAGTCAACGTATAGATGACATAGTAAAACCTGGTCAAAACCAAACTAGATCACCTTTGGCAATCCTCGATGGGGGCCTTTCATGCAAACTTCGGTCGAAGAAGCATGTAAGGTGCTTGGCGTAAACTATCATGCGAGTCTGCCACGTTGTGATCCATACAAGCTCCTTCTCTATGAAACAGGGTCACAGTAAGCACCACGGTATTGGCATCATCAAACTATGGCGAATTGACGTGATTTCTCCCAGTTTCCTCCCCCACGTCGAGTGAGTCGAAATTGTTCAGTTTTTTATGTTTCCTCTGATTGATACATACGTCAGCACCGAAAAGGTGGATGGCATGTTTGCTACTGTCATCGTGGTTTTTCCCTCAGAGTTTACTGGCGGTGAAGCCCACCTTTCGCATAATGGCATTGACGTCACCTATGACTGTAGCCAGGAGAGTCTCAACGCGACGACCGTCATGGCCTGGTATACGGATGTCATGCACGAGATTCGACCCATCAAGAGTGGCTACCGGCTTGCGATGTCGTTCAATCTGATTCACACTACCAATTCTCTTCGCCCAGCGATCTCCACTAATTCTGAATTCACCGAAGAAGTGAAACGGGTTCTGCTTTCCTGGAAGGACATGAAAGGGGATCGTGTACCAAAGAAGATCGTGTATCTTCTTGATCATCGGTATTCTAGAGCCAACTTACGAGGGAGTGCTCTTAAAGGTGTGGATGATGTCAAGGTCTCCCTCCTTCAGCAAATATGCAGGGATGTCGGCTTTAGTTTGGGGATGGCGACTGTCGTCTGTCGACTTGCTGGCTCTGCAGATGACGATGGGGGAGGATGCTATGGAAAGCGCCATGGGAGATATAGCACGTGTGACACAGACTCGGATGATGAGGACTCGGACGACCTCGGTTTCTTGGAGATCAACGAGACAGAAATGACCATCAAAGATTTTGTCAACCTCGATGGAACCACCATATCGGCCACTTTGGGAATCAATGAAGCTATTGAAACCATCCCAGTCAACCTTGCGGAGGATGTTCAATCCGGAGAGCACGACGAACAAGAATATGAAGGTTACATGGGAAACGTACGCATTTCAGTGCTTGACGTAATGCATGTGCTTATCTTTCCATATCTCAAGGGTGCTGGTTCCCTTGAGAGATGTAGGTTCTTCGTACCTGTTCATATCTTCATTCTGCTGATACTGTCATAAGGGTACCGTCGGACAGTTCTTGTAATCTGGCCAAACAAGAATATCTGCGACCTTCTCTACCCCAACAAAAGTGTGGAGTATATGTGTGAAAAGCTCGAGGAGGCCGATGGACGTTCAGAATCCTCAATGCAGCTTGCGGAACATGTGTTTTCCCGAATCGCGGAGTCCCCGGATGAGGCGTTCATGATCGTTTGTCTTACCGCGCTTTGTTGGAAAGATATTGCACTTTGGCGTCGCACAGTAGAAACGTACCTCTGGCACAATATGGTTTGTTTGCTGGACACTCACGACCTGGAAGGAGCAATCGATGTATTCGGATTCCCCGAAGTGGGCGAATGGTATGTGTATATTCATTCCGCCTTTGTATGATCTCAGATCTTATTATCACAGTCTTGAGAAGGCGTTTACTACTTCTCCTAATAATAGGGGAATTTTGGAGCTGATTATTGTGTTAGAGGAAATTATGGACGAAAATCCGGAGCTGGAAGAAGAATGCGGCAAAGAGGTCATCTCTTCATGGGTACACAAGCAGCGGGATACTACACTGCGAAATCTCAGGAAAATTGACAAAGATGATGTTGCTATTGTCGTCCATTCTGCGATCTCGCATGGCGGCTCTGTGTTCCTGAAAGAATGGTTCGTTCCCATCCTTACTTACGTTCCGGGATGTCTCCTGACACTTTCGCAATCAGTGTGGCACCACAACTTCTAGCATTGGCGGATTCGGGGACTTTGGTCAAGCTAGCGTTTGAGATCAACAAGTCCATGCTTGAAGATATATCTCCAGATACGGGACTGATCTCCAAGTTGGTTATCGCTTCCGTCACAGAATTCAACTTCTCCCAAGCTAAACCGCCACAAAAGCCATCTGGGATGGCTCACCAGAGTAAAACGCAGACCACCGAATCCCCGGACCCCAATCTGGAGACTTTGAAAATTTTGACCGAGGCGTGTTGTTCGTTGGGATGCGCTGAAACTCTCACACTTGTCCTAGATAAAGCGACACTGACGAAGGGACTGTCATCCGCCGATGCCTCAAATCGAGCAAGGACGGTAATGCTCCCTTTCCTCGACTACATCGGGCTTAGATCTCGTGAACTCCCTGGCATGTTCCCTGAACAGTCGGTCAAAGCATTGGCCGAGGTAGCAATTCCGTTGATCCTACACCAACCCAATGAGCTGAATGAGGCTCTGACACAATCCACGATGAATGCGTTGAAGATGATGGACAGTGGAGTCGAGTTTATTCAGACTCGGTGAGTCCAAGAGTTTACTTACTCTGGATGTTCACATGGGTTGAGCTTCATAACGTCTCTAATTTCAGTGTCGTTCCAAAAATCCTCTCTCCCAACGTATCCCCAGATGCCCAGCTTGTGGTTGCCGAAGAACTCATGAAGCTGGGCACCTTACTTCCGGAAGGAACTAAAACCGAATCGTTCACCGTCAAGGTCCAGCCTACGATAATATCTCTGGCTTCCAAGGTTGCGCAAGGTGTGCGCCTCAGCACTTTGAACATGACCAGTGTTCTTAGTCGGGTCAGCAGGCTTGGGGCTATAAAAGAATGTCAAGAGATTACCCAGAGGTTGAGTAGCACTGCGCGCCAAGCAACTGCTGCCCAACTTCAAGAGACATTCATTCCCCAGCTATCTTCTCTCCGAGAACTCGCACTCTCAAATTCCGATCTCGAGTCAGGTACCAATACCTTAATACGAACGATTGTTCAGCGCTGGGTCGGGGCTGTCCTGGGTCGGAAACCTTTCCGGGACCGCTCCGAACTCGTTTTGTTCAAGTCGTGGCATTGCACTTGTACACCTTGCCAAAGAGCCAAGGACTTCTTGCGAGATGCTTCCGCTGATACCCAAAGCCTCAGGATGGATTGCGAGAGTGTTCAAGCGAGAAAGCACCTCGAGGGCCTTCTGACCTCTTGCGCTTCGAAGGCTGTCACGTTCACGACATCCTGGATTATGCCCCAGAATATCTTTGTACGTGGTCCAAATTACTAAAAACCACCACCACGATTATGCCCTGACTGAGGTTACAATGCACATGTGACGGTTTGACCTCTACAGATTGATCTCGGTGAGAACATGAAACGGTTGGTCAGATGGGAGCGGGACCAATCCTCTGGGATCAAGATGTTGCGAGATATTGCGACTGAAGAAGATCAATTGCAACGCGTCCTTGACGACTACTATAATGCAGTATTACAGGCCTTGGGGATTCAGAGGATAACCGTTGGCGCACCTTCAGGATCTGACCAGGTCACCGTTGCTGCTAACTCCGCTCATGCCCGTCCATCTGGCACGATGACACAGACGGAGACTAATCGAATGGGAGAGCCTCCTGCCAAAAAGCGCAAAAGGTTTCCCAACCCGGCCGATATAATCGATTTGACGTAATAATGTCATTCGTATATCTTGCTTAATGTATTGAATCAATCTATACCATCGCATATAAAGATCTCCGTTTTTGACTGCCCTCTCATCTCCAGCCCATCCGCCTGAGGGCTACGGCGAGATAATTGACCTGCTGAAGTTGACAACCCCTCAACATGTCAGATCACATTCAAGTCGAAGGCGAAGATAAGCCAATGTGATCCTTTGCTTCAGCTAGCTTGTGTGAGATATCCTCGCGAGATGTAGCCGGTGATATCGACCTCGTAGCAGAACTCTCAATACGAACGTCGGTACAGTCGTCGCCTATGACGGAGGCACTCTCCTCACAAGTCACAGTCGCGAAATGTCACACATTGTAACATCGCGCCGACTTTGCATCGACTGATATTCGAGCATACGACTCCCCTTCTCTGAGGTTCTTCCGCGGTTCTTGCAAAGAAAATGTATCAACGCCGAAAGCCGGCTTGTCTTACTGGGGAAATTCGAGTGAGTTGCAAACACCCCGTATCTTGACCGATCACTCACAATCACCGTGACATCAAGACACAGCTTGAAAATGCCCTTTCAACACAGCTAGACTTTGTTGGTACATTCTCCTACAGCAAGACGCATATAGATGCGCCGAATCCATCTCTGAAGATCGAAGGGATAGGAATAGTCGGAGTTCCCCTTAGTACCGGTGATGCCCAGGCCATCAAGCTCAAGTCAAAGGCCGAGCAAGCTCCATCTGGTAAGGGGAGGAGGAGGACGTCGACCAGACATGCTGGAGATGCGTGCCAGTGGGAGATTGCCGCGAAACTGGTGAGCCCACATACATGAATGACGATTGCCGGCGTTGTCGTACTCCCTTGAACGATCATGACCAAGAAAAATTAAACAGGTGACTTTTGCCAATCCGCAATGGGAGACCTTCATGCAGACTTCAGTCGAAGCAGCATGTAAGGTACTTGGTATAAACCATTCTGCGAGCATCCCGCGTTGCGATCCATGCAAGCTCTTTCTTTTTGGAACGGGATCACAGTGAGTACCGCATTTCGATTGGGTACTCAACCCAGGTGATCTGATTTGTACTACTTCTCCCAGTTTCAACCCCGCCGAGTGAGTCAAAGTTCCTTACATACGTGGTACTCTCTCATCGACATGTATGTCAGTACCGCAAAGGTAGATGGCAAATTTGCCACTATCATGGTGGTCCTGCCTTCCGAGTTTTCTGGTGGCGAAACTCATGTTTCGCATAGTGGTGTTGGCATCACCTATGACTGTGGCGAGACGAGTCTCAACACGACCACGGTTATGGCCTGGTATTCGGACGTTATGCACGAGATTCGACCGATCAAGAGCGGCTACCGGCTTGCGATCTCGTTCAACCTAATTCATACTACTAATTCTCTTTGCCCAGCGATCTCCACAAATTCCAAATTTGTCGAGGAAGTGAAACGGGTCCTCCTTCGCTGGAAGGAAATAATGAAGAAGGACGATGAACCGAAGAAGATTGTGTATCTTCTTGATCGACAATATCCTGAAGCCCCTTCCCAGGGAAGCGCACCTACATGTGTGGATGCTGTCAAAGTAGCCCTTCTCCAGCAAATTTGCAGGGAAATTGACTGTAGTCTTGGAATGGCTACTGTTATCTATACGCTCTCCGGCTCCGTTCATAGAAAAGGTTATTGGGGGTGTGGCCACGATGACGACCTTGAGTTTTCATCGGTGGACGACAGGGAAATGAGTTTTGAAGATTTTGTCAGCCTCGACGGGAACACGCTATCGCATACTCTGTGGGTCGATGAAGATACTGAAACCATCCCGACTACCCTTGCAGGTGAAGTTGAATCTGGAAAACATGCCGGACAAGATCGTGAGGGTAGTTGCCTGACGAGATGTAGGCTCTCTATATTTACAGTCATGTTTGTTTCACTAATTTTGTCACAAGGGTATACTCGGACGGTTCTCGTGGTCTGGCCAACCCAGAATATCTTCGATGCTATCCATAGCACTGAAGATGTCAAGCGCGTATGCGAAAAGCTCGAAAAGGCTGGTGACTCGGGGCCTTCAGAACGCTCGGTGCAACTCGCAGAATATGTGTTGTCCCGGATTGAAGAGTCCCCGGGTAAGGTCTTTACTACTGTTTGCTCTGCCGCGCTTCGTTGGAAGGACAACACTCTTTGGTGTCGCGCAGTAGACACGCACTTCTGTCACAATCCGGCTTCTTTGCTTAACCCTCAAGACCTAGAAGGGGCAATCGAGACATTCGGATTCCATGGGGCGGCTAAATGGTGTGTATGCATCTTTTTATCCTATTTATGCGAAATCCCAAATCTTATTGTGGCAGTCTCGAGAAGGCCTTGACAACGTCTCCTAGCAATAGGAGAGCTCTGGAGCTGGTCGCCTTGTTGGAGAAAATGATAAAAGAAAATCCTAAGCTTGGTAAAAGCTGCAGTGTAAAGACCATCTCCAAGTGGGTATCCAAACAAAGGGATACCGTCCTACGAAATCTCAGGAAGTTCGACAAAGGTGATGTCACGATTGTCATTCAATCCTCGATCTCCTACGGTGGCCCTGTCTTCCTGAAAGAATGGTCTGTATACTTATCTCACGTTCCAGAATGTTGTCTGACGTTTTGAACAGTGTGATACCACAACTTCTGGCACAATCAGACTCAGGGACTTTGGTCGACCTGGCTTCCGAAATCAGTAAAACCACGATCGAAGATACGTCGATCAAAACGGAATTGATCTCCAAGTTGGTCGTCACCGCCGTCACGAAATTCAACTTTTTCTCAGCTTCCGGGAGTACACCAAACGCTCCCCAAAATGCCGACCCTGTTTTGGAAAGCTTCAAGAAGTTTACTCAAATATGCTATACTCTGGGATGCACCGACGCCCTCATCCTTGTCCTGGACAAAGCGATGCTGACGACGGGTTTGTCTCCTGCGGATGCCTCAAAGCGCGCGAGAACTGTAATGCTCCCGTTGCTCGACTATATTGGGCTTCAGCCTCGTGCGTTCAGTACGTTTCCTGAAACGTCGGTCAAAGCATTGGCACAGGCGACGATCCCGTTACTCCTGTCCCAACCCACTGAGATGAATGGTGCTCTGACACGGTCCATGGTGAATGCTGTGAAGATGATTGGTGGTGGACTCGATCTGATTCAGACTACGTGAGTCTGATGGCTCAGTCTACTCTGAATATGAGGACGGTTCTTGACGTACATAACCTCTTCACTACAGCATCACCCCCGTGATTCTTTCCTCAGGTACATCCGCGGATTCCCAGCTTGTCCTTGCCGAAGAAATCACGAAGTTGGGTGCCTCCGTCCCTAAAGGCACCGGCGAAGATTTCAGCACTAGGATACGATCTATGACCACACCCCTCGTCTCCAAGGTAGCGCAGAATGTCGCCCTCAGCACTTCGAACATCACCAACGTTCTCAGTCGACTTGTCAAACTTGGGGAGAGCGAAGGGTGTACAATCATTATCCAGCGAGCTATCGGTTCTGTGCATCAGGCAGATGCTACCCAACTTCAACAGACATTCACCCCCCTGCTATCCCCCCTCCGAAAACTCGCCCTCTCATATGCCCCTCTCGAGCCAGATACCACTACCTTACTACGAACGATCGTCCAACGTTGGGTGGAAACCATTCTAGGTCAAAAGCCTCCCGAGGACCGCTCAACTCTGGTTTCGCTCTCACAGTGGACATGCACTTGTATACATTGCCAAAGTGTGAAGGCCTTCTTACAAGGTGATTCCGCTGATAACTCGAGCCTCCGAATGGATTGTATCGGAGCCCAGGCAAGAAAACATCTCGAACGCTTCTTGACATCGTGTACTTCGGGGGCGGTCACTTTCACTACCACGACTGGTCGATCACAAGGCATTCTTGTACGTGGTTTGAGGTTTTCAAAATCGACAGAGTCATCATACCCTGACTGAATATCCGACGCATGTTCTATCGCCGTATTTTGACCTCCACAGATCAATCTCAGTGACAACATGAAGCAGTTCATCCCGTGGAAGAAAAACCAAGTTTTTGGTATCAAAATGTTACGAGACATGACGACGGACGAAACTCAATTACAGGGCATCCTTGGTGATTACTATAAAGTAATGTTGCAAGCCTTGGGGATTCGAAGGATCACGGCCGGTGTGGCCGTACCTCCAGGAACAAATCAAGTTGCTCAGGCTGTTGCTTCTACTTCAGCTAATGCCGTTGTATCTGGTGCGACGACTCAGATCAATCGAGCGGGGGAACCGCCTGCTAAAAAGCGTAAAACAATCACCAACCCAGCCGACATAATCGATTTGACATAAATGTACATTATGGCCTAATTTTACCAATGTCTTGCGCCGTCAGTTTATTAATTGCTTCATGTACATTACTGAACTTGTAGTGCATAAAATATTCTCCTCTCATCAATGGTCGCTCTATCGTTTTGGACTCGGAGCTCATAAGTCTCACGGATGCGACGTATTCAACAAGCAGATCAGCTTGAAGGGTTGCGGGCGAGGTTTATAGTACACAGCGACCCATACGTTTTGTTGGCTTCGGCCGCAAACTCGAAGCTTGAAGGCGGACTTGTGCCCAGGCAGGGCTGGGCAAATGAAGTCACGCACGCGAAATGTCACAATGTGACACCTCGCGTCACCGAGATTAAATACCTCGCCGCGGCGGTTCCAGTCTTTCTTCCAGATACGCCGTGTGTCTCTCGAACAGATGGCTCAGAAACAAAAATCGGGCAACCCCTCCAACGACATACGCGTCAGTGTCTTTTTATCTCCATTACATTCACAGGAATTCACAACTATGTACAGTCAAAGCTTGCACGAGCCCTCTCGACGCGACTTGACTTCGTGGGAGCGTACTCTTTCAGCAAGACCTACACCGACACACCAAACCCCTCGTTGAAGATTGATGGACTAGGAACAGTTGGTGTCCCTCTCAGCACGCGCGATGCTAAAGCAATCAAGGCAAAGGTTAAGCTCCCCCCGGCTAAGAAGGGGGCAAAGAAGATTGTGCGAAGCACATGGGAAATTGATGCAAAATTAGTGGGTGTTTGCCACGTGTCGCGTTTTATACATTCCTGATGTTCCTTTGGGAATAGATCGAGTTCCCAAATGCAGAGTGGGCAGCCTTCATGCAAAAGAGGGTGGAAGACGCGTGTCAAGAGCTTGGGGTGAAGTATTCTGCAAGTTCACCTCGTTGTGAGCCTCACAAACTTATTCTCTCCGAACCGGGTGCTCCGTACGTATCGTCGTCTCACATACAGCGCGTGCCGTACTGATAAACGCGTCTTCTAGTTTCATCCCCCACCTCGAGTGAGTCGAGATTCTTGCATCTTCGAGATTATCCCCATTGACGTGTTTATCAGCGACGAAGATGAGGATGGAGTTTTTGCCGCCATTATGGTGGTCTTCCCGTCAGAATACACTGGCGGCGAGTCTCACCTTTCGTATGGCGGTGTTGACGTCACGTACGACTGTAGCCAAATTGGCAGTCTCAACACGACCGTTATTGCTTGGTATACGGACGCAGAGCACGAGGTCAAACCGATCGAGAGTGGTTCCCGACTTGCTCTCTCGTACAAGCTCATTCATAACACCGACTCTCTTCTCCCCGCCCTTTCTTCTAATGCCGATTTTGTCAAGGAAATCAAAGAAGCTTTGCTTTCTTGGAAGAAAATGAGCGGGGCCCAAGCGCCGAAGAAGGTGTTGTACCTTCTTGGCCAGGATATCGATGATGACGAGGATGACGATGAAGACGAGGATGACGATGAGGACGAAGACGAAGACGAAGACGAGGATGAAGACAAGAAACCAAGTGCGCCCAAGAAACCCAACCCCAAAGTCTCCCTGATTCGCCAAATTGGTGAAGAAATCGGGTTCAGTCTCGGTACGGCTACTGTGGTTTGTTGCCTCTCGGGCTTCTCGACCAATCACTACAAGAAGGGAAGAAACCGATATGCACAACATATGAACTTCATGAATGGCCACAATGATGTCGAGTTCGCCGAGGTCGAGGAGAGAGAGATGGAAGTCAAAGATTTCGTAGACCTCGATGGGAAGTCTATCTCAAAAAGCCTGGAGATTGACGAAGACATCGCAATGGTTCCGACCAACCTTTCCCGAGTAGTCGAATCTGGATATCATACCAAACAAGAATTCGTGAGTTTTCCAATTTGTTGACTACCCCATTGGACTTGAATTGATATATACCTTGTCAATTTTTGAAGCATGGCGATTTCCTGAAAAGATGTACGTTTGTTGTGTCACATACCACCATCTTCATTTTACTCACTCTAAACCCAGGGTATCGTGGTTCGGTTCTTGTAATCTGGCCAAACAAGAATACTGGCGCTCGTCCTTCTGTTTCCGAAGAACGTCCAACGAAGAAGCGCAAAGTGTCTCATTGATCTCACTTAATTTATTCTGTTATCTTATTTCTTCAAGTACACCGTACACGTACACCTTGGTTTATCTCATTGTCTCTTTTCATTGTTTGTGCTCATTTCTTGTATGTCTCGCTGACGGGCTCTGATACCTCCACGCATCAAGCGGTCCTGGTCCAGTCAAGTGGGCAACTCAGACTGATATAATCGATCTAGTGTTGTTCTTGGTTGTGGTACAATCTTCCTTGTCTATTTCACGTATTGTACACCCTCTCTTACTTATATTTTTACACAATCTGTCTAAAATCTCATATGAAGTTCTCCTATCAATACAGCCTCTGCCATCTCACCCACGTCCAAAAGCGCGGGCCCGTCATCTCTTTTCTGAGGCAAGGCAACGAGACCGTTAGCTCCCGCCAAACTCGCAACTCGGCTTGACCTCTGTCCGCCTGTGCTGTATGCCTTCAGACCTTCGTGTTCACTTACGATCACGACGCGGTGGTATTCCGGGCGGGGATCTAAACGCATTTGGTCTTGCAACTAACGATTCAATGAGAATTATCAGTTGGTTGGGAAGGAAAATACCAGAGGTAAAGGTAAATCGATTACCTTGACTCGTATCCGAGGAAGATGACACCGCTCCCCAGTATACCCACCCAACTTCCTCAACGCAGGAACCACAAAAACATTAAACGTGACCAACGCCGAAGCAGGATTACCCGGAAGAGCAAACACCGGTACAGATTCATTCCTCCCTCCTGGGGTAGGCACCATCGCAAACGTCGTCGGTTTCCCAGGTTTAACGTTGACTCTACCGAAATGGACGGTACCGTTGAGTGAGTGCTCGATGGCGGGTTTGAGGAGGTCGCTTGTGCCCATTGAGGTGCCGCCTGTTGTGATGAGGATGTCGGTGGAGGAGAGACCTTGTTGGAGGGCTTTGACGTGAGATGTGAGGCTTTGGGATGGTTGGAGTTATCAGTTGTGATGCATATAGTTAATGAGTGGGGAGGCTTACTCGTCTGGGACGATACCGAGATCTACCACTTCGTATCCCATGGCTTCGAGAGCGACTTGGAGGGAGGGACGATTCGTATCCCAAGTCGTACCATGAGTATTGGTTCCGTTCAAGTCTCGAAGTTCATTTCCAGTGCTCAACAACCCAACGACAGGCTTAGGATGAACATTGACCTGACGTCAAAAATATCACAATCATTTTCCAATCTGAAACTGCGATGCTTCATTCAGCGCACGGACAGATATTCACCTTTGTTCGCCCCACGAACGCAAGAGTTCCAATTTCCCCTCCGGCACCAGCGATAACCTGCCCTTTCTCCATCACGATATCACCAACTCTGACATCAGACCCCGATTGGCGAACATTCTCCCCTGGTGGTATCTGGGCCAAAGTCCGAACCTGTTTTTCCTCTTGTTGACCCGCAGAATCAATCTCGGTACTGTGAACCTGCGTATCCTCAACCATTATCACCGCATCTGCCCCTTGAGGGATTGCCCCTCCCGTGTTGACACGACAGATAACATTCCCCTCAGGTAGCACCTCACTATACTCGGTCAAGACATCGTAAACTCCAGGCTCATTCGTTGCTATATGCAGCAGGTGTTCACATCAAAGATTTAATAAGAAATCCGAAAACCTCGCTTTCAAGAGCACGGATTGACGTACACCTCAAAGCATATCCGTCCACATTTGACGTCGGTGTTGGGGGAATTTGACTAATCGCTATGACATCCTCTGCAAGAACACATCCACGAAGGTTAGAGTTCACCGGGAGCTCTTGTGGTTTGAGAGTTTGTATTTCCTGTAAGATGAGCACAAGGGCGTCCTTGACTGAGACCATGGGATATGGCGACACCCGCTGTCTTGCAGGTACTAACCAAGACCAACCACAAGCTTGAAATTCAGTCATGTTGACCTTGGTGACAGGCGTGAGACGTACCGTTGGACGATGGATCAGCTGACAGAGGGTTATTAGTCCGTGTTCTTGGGATGGAATGTGCATGTCCGTCATGGTGGTGATGGTGATGATGATGATGAGCGGGTTGGGTTGACGACCCCGAAGACGACGAGGACAATTGGGTATGAACGTCGCTGCCTGAGCCGCCACGAATGAGATCGACGGCATGAGCAAGGACACCGTTTGCGATGAGAGCTTCTAGATTCTCTCTGACGGCTTTCACACTTCCTGGGAGGGTCAACACGAGAGTATCTTTGATTGTTCCCGCGATAGGTCGGGATAATGCAGCGAAAGGAGTGCGCTTCAGCGAAGACGACAAGATCAAATGTACTAGACCAGGGGCTTCCCTCTCGAGTAAGGGAGTAATCGCCTTTGAGCAAGACAGCTGTGAGCGATTGTGAATGACGGTGGCGTTTCATCTATTCCTGACCTCTGGCGTTCTATCTCGGGTCCCAAAACCTGTGCCGCCAGTCGTAACGAGGAGGTCCACCACGGCACCCTGACACCAATCTTGCACGACACGCCGAACTTCGTCCTCTTCGTCTGGTACAATGGCGTACTCCTTGCATTCAAGACGCTGATCCTCGAGGATGGCCTTGATTGTAGGCCCTGATTTGTCTGCGGTATGATCCCTGGAAGCTGTATCGCTGACTAGGGTACCTAGTGACACGGACGTTCACTTCGTTGGATTAACTTTGCCAAACGAACCTGTAAGGATGCCAACCCGAATGCCCGACATGATCAGTGGCGATCAGTGCTCGATAGAGACACGGAGTGAATACACAGGATGTACAATGTGGGACTGGGTATAAGTGGAACAAAGCCAAAACTCTATTGTCTTTTATTCTGTATAATGTTTTAATGTTTTTAGGTTTAAATGAATTGCAAGTACCCCATTTCCAACCTGACGTTATCGATTTCAACAGTAAGTTACCCGATGTTGATCCCATAATTGCTGATTTCTAAGCGGTCTTTATAGGCGATTGCCGGGTGCCAACAATCGCTTCCACCTCGATGGTGGTGTTGGAGTGCTTCCTGGCGGCTAGATAGTGCTCTCCACAGTATTTTGCTACGGACTCGGAAAGGCGATCCCGCTGCTGACAACGATGGGTGCCAGAATGTGCGAACCCTTTCTGCAATCCTCCGACACGCATTCCCATTACATGCTCACGGAAGAACCAGGAATCGATTTTTATTCCCAAACTTGTTCAAGTGCTGCACTGCTTACGGCTCAGGAACGGTCATGCGCACGTTCGGTTGTACACCTTGAGTTTACGGATCCAAGCTGATGTACGTCCTTCGGCCTTCGTACCCAGAAGCCACCCACACCGGCACCCCCAAAGAAATCCATAGACTCTCTGGTTCCTCTTTGCTCCGGGTCAACGTAACCAAACCCTTCACCATCATTTGTTCCCAATTTCCCGCTTCCAATAGCCTCATTTCGGCTGTGAAACCTCTCGTTCAGTTTTTATACCGCTCGGGTTGGGTTCCTGACTCAGGTTGACCTCCCCTTTCAAACGCACTTCCAAGTACCTGCTTCCCTTCATCCCCTCCAACTCGCCCCCTGTCATGTCTCTCTCAAGAACATTCCCTGAATGTTGGGGTCATCGTGGTGTATGTTCCTCCTGCTCTCTCGACGTGCTGAGAACACTGACTGAGACATGTCTGTCTATCAACCACAGGCCTCTGCTGCGTACCCCGAGAATACCCTCGCCAGTTTCGAAGCCGCGATCCGCGAAGGGGCGGAAGGCATCGAGAGTGGTATTTAATCAACTGCCGTAGTTTGATTGTGCAGCCTTGTCATAACCATCGTCCAGACGTACATGTATCAATAGACGACGTTGTCCTCATGTTCCATGACCCCTGTAAGCTCCCTCATTCCTCATGGCTGCGCAATTGTTCTCATTCATTCTCGCATGGCGCTTTCAGCTTTGGATAGAACTACGACGGGAAAAGGTATGCACCAACCTCGCGGTTTGTGGTGCTTCTACTCGGCATCTCAACCCACGTCATGTATAGGCCAGATCAAAGAACACAAGTGGTACGGTCCTGATGGCATGGAACACCTCACAACTGTCAAAGAACCGAAACAATCAATACCCACTTTCGCAGAGACAGTATCTCTCCTCATGAAAGTGAGCACTCCGACAGATCATCATCATTGGATTCTCGCAACCTTATCAGGCAGTTTCTGACATCTACCTATTCCACCCCATTCATCTCAAATTCACAATTAATTCTTTCACTCTTCTCTCTTCACTCTCATCACTTCATTTTTGCTCGCTCTTTCATATAGCCGGAGAACCTCCATGTCAAATTCAACGTCGACGTCAAAGTGCAAAACGACCCTGCTCGTTTGTTCTCACTCATGCACACCATCATTGCAGCACAGCCAAATTGGCAAACCGTACTTGCACCCCGGATTCTCTTAGGCCTCTGGCATCCTACCTTCATCCCACACGCGAAGAACCATCTTCCTTACTGCCGTCGGTCATACATCGGAGTCGATATCTGGGTTGCGAGAACCTATTTCTGGGAGAACGTAGAGGTGTTTTCAATGTCCTTTGGATCTCTCACTACTGCAGAGGGTGAAAAGTGCGTCACCCATTGCTTTTGATCTACCTTTCCTTCTCATGAAATATCGCACGTTCCATTACTGATTATGTGCGTTTTGCTTCTCTCTCATCCAGGTTTAGAACAGACTGTCAACAAGGTGGAAAGAAGATCATGGTTTGGACAGTCAATGACGCCGATAGTATGGTTGAGGTACGATCGTTCGTTATACGAACGTGCGTCACCAGTTTAAACTAATTGACGATCATCTTTCTATCTCTTTGTCCCATCTTCTATCTCCCATCTATACCTCCCATCGACATCTCTCATCTACATCTCTCGGCATCTCGTTATTCCTTCAACCAGGCCGTCAGGTGGAACATAGATGTGATTCTCACAGACGTACCAAGGAAATGGTTAGATCTCCGAGCTGCTCTTCAGGGTATGTCTTAACCCTTTGTCTTTGTCTGCCTTTGAAACAACTTGATGACATCGATGATCTGACAAACTCCATGCCTTACAGCGGATTACGATAACACAGCAGCCAAACACGGTCGATTATTCTTGTGGACAACTTGGTACTACTACCAACCCGTTCAATCCCTACTCAGTAGGTTGCTCAAGGCGAGACTGGAGAACATCGCGGGGCCTTTCACTCTGGTCAACGCGGCATCAATACCTGAAGTCGGTCTCGTCAGTGCATGATCGTCGGGGGAATGTCATTTGAATTTTATCGGGGCAGTGGATGGAAGGAGTAATTCGTTGCCGTTGTTGTTCTTGGGATACCCCCTCTCTTATGACCCACCACATTTTAGAAGTTTCGGACTCGAGCGTCCCGGATTGGTTTACCGGCTTCATGACCATGCGTACGCGTATGCACACGGATTTGAGTTTTCTCTTCTAGTTTTAGTATCCCCCCGACTTTTTCTCTCATGAGATGTTTGTACAACCCATGTTGTTGTGTTTCTTCTTTCTGCTTTACAGAATCTGTACACAGTAAGTCTGTTATCTTTTCAAGCTCGCACGTTGGTCCGAGTCGGGGCCATACCACCCCAGCACCCACGTACCCATCTCCGAGTCTGCACTCCCGTTACTGCGCATCGCACACACACATTTGATTCGGATTCAAGTTCGGGTTTGCGTACTCTCTGCTGCGCTGCCGATCTCACTGACTGGGACACAGACACTCGTTTCACAGATAGAAGTAATACAGGGACCAGCCTTATCTATAGATAAAGATGGAGCACATATCGACAATTGATTAGATTCATACAAATGGGTGGGCCCGGGATGTGTGCACGTTCCAGGACGTGTGCGCTACAGAAACATGGGGAAGAAGGAAGGGAAGGGAAACTGTGAAGTCGTCATCATAGGTAGTCATAAACAAGTGAAAATTTCCGGGATGAGAAAAAGAAGAAAAAAAAAAGGATAAAGAAAAACCGATATNATGGAGATGTGCATGAGAAATATGAAAGTGAGGGTTGAAAAATGATAAGATGAAAATGAAAGCGTGTGTGGGGATATGTGTGTATGTGGGGAATACGCATTGGGATAACCAAGGGGGATGAAACCAAGAAATAGGATAATGTGTCGCGGGAAGGATAGAAAGTGAGGAAATGCAAGTGTGTATGTATGGATGTATAGGTTGAAAGGGAAGCCAGCTTGTGATGAGTGTAGGCGAAAAACGATGAGCGATAGCGCAAGAGCAGCAAAGACGATGAGAAGTAAGATGGGCAAGAAAGAAGAGATTGTCCAAGTGGTGTCGCGATATCTACAAAGTGTCGTCACAAGTTCGTCACAAAAAGCAGCACAAGAAAAAAGAAACAGGTGGGATGGAAGGATGGATAATGAGAGAGATTATGGAATATATGCGTGTCGATAGATCGATAGATGGAGTATGACGAGATGATTCTACAACACAGAGATTAGATATGAAAACCACCAACACACCTCTCATCGTCGAAGAAGAAATAAACTCACAAATACACCAGCACCTCTAAAAACCATCTCCAACCAACTCACACCGCCCAATCCTCAACACTACTCCCAAACCCAGGTCTATTAGCCCAAGCAGGATACCTCGAAAACCTCTCATCCTGCCTCACAAACGACCCCGAACTCCTCGGCGAAGTCACACTCCCCCCACCACTCCCATTCCCACCAACACTCCCACCACCACCAATCGCAGCAGCACTCAACAACAACTCATAAAGCCACCCTCCTCCTCCTCTCCCTGCAACACCCCCTCCATAAAGATCATCATCGCTATACGAATGTTGCTTCGAATGACCGTTCCCATTCCCGTTCCCTGGGTTCGAGTGCTTGAATTTCCCTTTCCTCTTGGACGAACGAGAATAAGACGACAGCCTCGTTCTCCCAGAGGGTTCTGGCAACTCCGCAAACGATATCCTCTTCGGCGTCGACCCCCCAGAACTACCCCCACTCCCAAATCCAAACCCACTAACAATCACATCAGACACACTCAACATACTCACCGAAGGCGACGGCGTATGACTCGGCGTCGTCGACTGTGACTTTGACTTCATCGACGAATGTCTCGGCGGCGAAGGCGGTCTCGTCGAAGACGAATGTCTCCCTTTCGTAAACAATCTCGACACGGACGCCGTAGCAGTCGACGTACTCGACATCGGTTCTACATTCGGTGGAATCAAGAACGCCGGTCTTAGTCTCGATCTACCGCCTCCTTGCATGCTAGGCGTCGTCGATGCCGGTCTCGGTGGCTGTTTCTCCAAAATAGACCGGAGAGATTCTAGTGTCTTGTCTACATGTAATGTATCGGAATGGGACGATTCGGAGGAGGAGGAAGTTGACAGATCTTCGATGGGGAGTGTCATTTGTTTATGTTGTTGTTGTTGTTGTTGTTGTCTGACAACTGGTGAAGGAGAGTTTCCTCGTATGGGTGTGAGGGACCTTGATCTTCGAGAGGGGGTACTATGCTGCGAGAGTGATATTGGCGTTCTAACGTGTGGGTGTGGTGGGGATTTGGAACGATGCGCTTTGTTTGCTTGTAGAGTTGCTGTACTTCCTGTGCTTGATCTTCGTATAAGAGATGATGTCGTACGGGAGATATATGATGCTAATAGATCAACTGCCCGTTTTGGAGGAGACGTCGACATGGATAGGGAAGTGGAGGATGCGGAGGTGGGGTTAGAGACGGGGACTAAACCCTCATCTGGATATCTACGCTGGGGTATGAATGTTTGCGACGGAAGAGGCGTCGGAGGTATTTGGGTCGAAGATCTCAATCCCAGCGTTTGAGGCAAAGTGATAAGGCTGGGATCGTCGGTAGAGTCCACATACATTGTCAATGCACGAGGCGCGGGGGCCACAAGATCTCTTCGATTATGATTCGAGAAGTTGAGTTGCTGCGAGTCGGATGATGAGGAGTTGAAACTCCGGAAATCGAGGGACGGTCGTCGGTGCGGGGATGATTGCTTGACGCGATCCACCAAAGGGGGTAACCCATTCGTAGGTAAACTCTGGCTTATAGCTTCCTCTCGATCGGAATGAGAACGAGAGTGATGATTGCTCGTTTCGCTCTCATCTCCACCACCAACGAGGCTCTCGACTCCTTTGTATATCTCCTCTAGATTACCCATCCATGAGTCTTGCACGTTCCCGTTTCCATGGATCCTAGCAGACAACTTCTGCGCATGAACCTCGAGTGAGGAATGGGCATACCCGTCTGAGGACAAGGCGTCGGCCAAATTTGAGGGAGCAGTGGTGGTCATGGAAGACTGTAGCAAAGCATTCGACATCTCCAATGCGTGTACGCTCCTTGCGAGGAGAGAATCAAGGTACGGATCGACCAACGTCTCCGTCGTCGCACTTGAAGAAGTAGTCGCAGTCGAAAATTTGTCGCCTCGATGAGTAAAACGCCTGGAATGAGAGATGCTGCTCCTGCTTGAATTTGAAGTATGTGTCCGTCGATTATTTGAACGCCGTGGGGAGAAGGAAAGAGGGGGTTGTTGCGGGGATGACAAGGATGTCGAAGTATCTGATGATGGGACGTAAACCTGTCTCAGCCTTGAGGAGCGAGTATTAGTAGTCCCTTCTGGATCAGACGTCTCTCCGTCCGTGTCTGCGTCAGCCTCCTCAGCACTATCCGAATAATCCGGGGGACGATCCGAAGGGATTTCAAGAAACTCGACGGGGGTAAGTCTGGTGCTCCACGGCGGGGACGTCGTATATAGCGGTAAGGCGGGAAGGGTGGCAGAAGTTGAATCCGATGAAAGACGGAGAGCGGAAACGCGTTTTCGATGAGAATGACTCGTTCGAAAACCACCTGTGCCTGCAGCTGAGCTGGAGCTTGACCCCGGCGAGTGGTAATTTGTCGTTGAATTCACTGGCATGTTTCTTCTTGCTTTTTCTAGTAGAATTCCTTGCGAGATAAGTAAGACGCGGCTTGTTGTCGGAATACGTTATACCAGACGAGTCAGAGAGATAGATAGTGTGCTGTACGGCACCGGGGGATGTTGTTCCAGAGATCCAGGGAAAGAATTTAGAGACCAATCATTAGGAGAGAGTAAAAGGTTTGCGCGTCTTGACCCTCTTTTCGCAAGATGACCGCATGCAACGCTTGCCACACAGGCCTCTCACCAGGCCCAAACACAGCCACGCCACTCGGCCTCCCGCTGCGAGCACCCGACCCCTCCATTCTCCCTCCTCGCAGAATTATCACTTTTGCATCCTAGGGGAGTGAGAACCCGCATCACAAAACAAATACACCGAGGGAAACCCACAAGTCACCAGACATCTCCACTCGTCCGACGAAAGATAAGAAATTTAAACCGATTGTTCAGCGCAAAACTTCTCGTGCGACTGTCCAATTTGATTGATGATTCCTTCCCCTCCCCTGTGAGCCATTCGGTCCAATGTAGAAATAGCGACAACCCCTTTGTGTGCTTCCATGGGGATAAGCGAAAAAATCCGATGCGAGTTCGAAGAGGACGGAGGAACAAAGAGGAGGAATTCCCAGTCGGCGAGGAAGGTGGCAGCTGCTGTGCGAACTCTACACAAAGGAGCCCCCGGTATCGGAGAACTTTAATTGAGGATACTCTGGGGCTTTATATATTGTACAGATGCACAGGATCATCTTGGCCTCAAGGGAAAGCCGGAGCCGATCTATCCACGTTGAAACATTGCCAGACATAGGGTCTGTCAAGGCGCAAGTCTGCTTTGAGCGGGAATGGGTGGGAGGTGTATTTCAACGCCAGGAACGGGGAGGTGACGTCGGCGTGAGACCAAGATAGGTTACTGCAGATCTTGAATCCCTTTGTACAATACGATGCGTGTGGTATGCAAGATGAAATCGCCTCCCAAAAACCATCACAAACCTAGGCTTGCAACAGCATCCAAAAACATTATACGAAATTAAAAACAAAGGCCTCAGCCAATAAATACCATACACAACCATTCACTGTCGATGTCAATGCCTACCACCAACACCCTCTCCCTCATACGCAGGCGTCCTATCCTCCTCATCCAACTCCCCCACCCCAAATATCTCCTCCTTCGGCGTAAACTCCATCGCCCTCTCCTTTCCTTTCCCCTTCCCACCCCCATCTCGGATGACAATCCCCGTACTCCGTTGTCGATACCCACCATCATCATCTTGTCCTGCACTTAACGT